>OU015493.1:121742692-121770192 GCA_907164885.2 Dolomedes plantarius | reverse complement strand
ATCATTCATTCAACCTTCATTCATGCGCACGACGTGCGTACATCAAATTGTTTTTTTTTTTATTTCGAGAGGAGAAATTGCTCATGTCTAGTATTATGAATAAATTTTTTCATTTTGTCATCCCTCTCTAGTTTATTTTACGTCTAGGCGGTAGTAGTTGCTGCCTGGTCTACAACGCAAAGTCCTACGACACCAAGATAGGGAATAACTGAACTCTGTTCAGGAGGGAGGGAGTTTCAAATTTCAACTCCTGAACACAATTCCGTTTGCGCTACTTAACCACCCCCAACGGATCAGATTTTGAGCTCAAAATTTAAGTTTAAGACTAAGCTTTTGAAAGCATTTAATGTGATAAAAAAAATAACGGTAAAAAATAGTTGTTCGTTACTCCAAAGTCTAAAGCGCCCTCTATCGACATTTTTTTAAACTTTATCTTTAAATTTATTTTCAAGAAAAAACTGACAAAAAGAATAATTTTAGCTAAAACCGCTAACGAATTGACCCATTTTTCCGTTTTTTATAATCATTTGAAATTTCGGACCCTAAACTTTAATGGCGTCTATTTCCTTTGGAAGACGTTTGGGACCCTAAGTTTCTTAAAGAATATTGTTTGTCTTGATGTGTACTATCACCCCTTAAAGTTTTGCCCAAGAGTTTCGTTACACCCTGTATACACATACATACATATATATATATATATATATACACATACATATATATATATACACATACATACATACATACATATATATATACATATACATACATATATATTCAATTTTACAAAAAACTTAAAAATGAATTTCTTTTATAATACTCACTTGGATCAGCAGCAGGAGCTGCCTGCCCTTGCCAAGGTTGATATGCATTGGCCCATCCTTGGGGAGCATATGGTTGAGCTTGAGATGGAGGTTGCTGACTGTTAAATAAAATAAGTGTCAAAAGATTTACTCTTATAAAGCATAATGCATAATCTGAGAAGGAATATACTGAAACAACATCAATTAGTTCTTTTATACATATATTATTTAAGAAATTTTTTGAATTAGATTGAAAACAAGCACTAAGTACTTATTCCTCTGAAACAATTCTGCCAATTATTACATATGAACTATATGAACAGTAGGTATTTAGTCATTTAGAACAGAGCTCCGCAACCTTTTATCTTCCACGGCACAACAACGTTTTTTCGATAATTTCGCGGCACACCACAAGAAAAAGCTTGCAAATATATAAATTACAATAAATACATATATGTTTTTAATTAGATAAAAAAAACACAACAAAATAGCTCTATGTATCAAGATTATTATAATCATTAAAGTTTTATATAAACCATTTTGAACTGTACACCAACACAAGAACAAAAATATAAAATTATAGCTTACAAGTAAAAAAAATTTCTTTAAATTTTTATATTAAAATTTGTTTTTTGGTCTTTACTTAAGCCTAATAAATTAAAGTTAATTTAAACATAACTAATTTATTAATGAGATATTTAAGATTGTTTTGATAAATGTGCATTTTATATTTGGCTCTATAATAGAAAGAGGTATTTGGCTCTATAATAGAAAGAGAATACAGTTCATGGTTAAGGCCCTTTAAATATGATCATTTGCCATTTTCAATTAGAACCAGTGTCGAAAAACTTATGTTCACGTAAGTATGTCATAGAAAATGGGAGCAAAATTGCAATGGCCTTGTCAGAGATTTGTGGATATTCTTTCTTAATTGAAATCCAGAAATATGACGCTCGAGCATACATACAATGTATGGCTAATAACATGTTTTTGTTTTGTGTATAATTTCGACCCATAAAAATTACATATTAACAAAAAGTTAGAGGAATATTTTACTTAGAAAAATTTCTATTTAATGCAGTGGTTAATTTTTTTTATTATCATAATCGATAAAATCACCGCACCACAATAGTGTACCACGGCACAGCGGTTGCGGAGCACTGATTTAGAACATCTATGATACCAGAAAGGAAGTTTAGGAGGGGGGGGGGGGGTAATTTTGCACAAATTTACACCATACCAGAGCTAAATGTCAAACAGAAACATGCATTGAATAATGTTAGATACTTCCAGGCAAAGTGGAACTTTGTAGATGGTAATAAGAGGTTTTTATACTTAAAAAAAAAACAGTATTCAAAAAAGTTTATTAAAATTTACATTTTCTTTTTTAATTATTTTGAGGCAAAAGCCTTAAAGACTGTATCACACGATAATACATTTAGGGGAATTTTTAAAAAAATTTTACAACTAAAGTTAAAAACAAATTATCCATGACTCAACAAAGCTGCTCTAGTGACATTTTCTTAATTGCTCACACCATAAAGAATTCTCATCCTTTAGTTAAAAAATAGAGTTACATAGGAATGTATTCAGCTTTTCAGCATTACTTTTTCCTTCAAATTTACAGTGCAGTACATTTTTTAGAATGTACTTCTGTTACAAACTTCAGTTTTGTTTCAATTCAAGCAAAGAGCTAAAAGTAAATAACTGCACAAAATATAAAAGAAATAATATAAATATTCCTTTCTTGGTTAGTGTTGTGTTCCTTAGAGAGACTATATTGGACCATAACACAGTTCAAGCAATTTGTAAAACCAGATATACATAAGCATTAAGTAATAAGATAAAATGGCGCACAAAAAAAAAAAAACTTTATTATACACTGTGAATGCAATAGCAGTTTTTTTTTTATATATATACACCTATACCTTGCTATACAGCCGCTCTCTACACGGCATTTTGCTATAACAGCCTTTTTTAATTATGGCACTTTTCCGATTTATGGCCCACAATGTTTCGTTATACGGCCACTACAGCAGAAAGTGATGATGGCAGCATATTATAGCTTAGTGATTCTTTATGTTAATGTTCGTCATCATATTAAAACAGTTTTTAAACATTTTATTTTATGGTTTTTACTAACTGAAAACCGGCACTACGCTACAGATTAATTCAAATTAAATACAATGGTCAATTATGCAATTAATGCCAAAATAAATATATATATTTATAATACAATGATCAATGTATACAATTGATGTAATATATATATATATATATTTATTTATTTAAAAAAAAATCATAAGGGATATTTATTTTTTGGATAATATCCAATCGTCTGCTGCATTAGAAAGAAAAAATTTATTTTTTTTGTCTATTTAGTTGTTATGCACGTGACGATAAATTTATTTAATGTACCAGAAAAGAAATCACGTGATCAGCATTTAATACATTAAATTCTAAAAATTAATCTTTAAAAATTCACCAAAAATCAGAAAATTGAGGTAAAGACTAAAATAAGATTCTATTTTAAAGGAATTTTTATGATCTTTCTCGTGATATAAATTTTATAACCCTCAAATTATTATTTTAAATGCAAACTTAAAAAAAGTTACAAAAACAGCTTAAAAATTCAATTTAAAAAAATCTAAGAAGAATTTTTCAAAAATCTTTCTCAGTGCACCCCTACACCATAAGAAGAATCGCCATGCAAAATTTCAGCCCTTTAGGTCCAGCGGTTTGGTCTGTGCGTTATATGTCAGTCAGTCAGTCAGTTACGGAATTGTTTTATATATATAGTTTATATGTATACATATGTGCATATGATTTCTTTTGTTTTTTGTTTATATGTTTATTTTTTGAATTTCTGTTTATTATTACATTGTTTTACACTTTTATTTTTATGTAAGCATTTTTATGGGATATAAAAAGAATAAAATGCTTTTATGAACCAAAAAACTATATTATTTATAGAAAATTGGAACAGATCCAATTAAATTTGCATGGGTTTGTATCAAAATAATTGATTCGTTATACGGCCTACTTTTTCAGAACGTATCTATGCCTTAAAGCAAGGTATGGGTGTATATATAAAGCAAATAGTTGTATAGGTTTTCAGTATACTTACAACTGTTGCTGTTGAAACTGAGGAGAAAAATTCTGTTGATTCTGAGGATTTTGAGACTGGATCTAAAATGATAGAAAAAAAAATTATGTTTCTCTCAGAATCATTATTTGTTCAATGACTATATTTAGATTAAGACTGTGGTATACTTATTGTGGAATGTCTTTTTTAAACAAAAATATTAAAACTATTCAATATATATCTAAAAGAGTAACAAGATCAAATGCAATATAGCACAAAGTCAAGAATAAAAATAAAGGAAGACATTTGGGAACAGAAAAACATTAACCAAAATGAATAATATTTTGCTTCAATTTTCTTACCAACTATAAATTGTCTATTTAAAAAAACTAATTACAAAAACTGAAATTTTAATAACTATAAGCCTCATACAAAATTCGTGTGATCCTCATTAGGAAAAAAAATACAATGTAAAAAATAATAAGATCAGCCATTTTAAAATGTTTTTAACTCACACAGTTAACAGTACTTCAAATGTTTTCTTTTGTAAACTAATAAAGCATAAAGTCAAAATAAATCCCATTCTGTAATTAAAGGCATGGAAAATTCTCAGATAGACTGAAAACTAATTATTTCCGAGAAAATTTATCTGAAAACCATAAGATGGTGTGATAATGTTGAGAGAAGATGTTTATATCAAACAGTTTATTTAAATTTCCAGTACTATCTTTGAATGTCTGATTTTTCAAATTAATAATTAACTATTTTGACAATCAAGTCAAACTTTTAAAAATCCCTGACTTTTGCATGATTTCCTTGACATATCAGAAACCAATACAACATTAAGAAGTAAATTTAATGAAATGTAGAAAACAATGAAAGAAGCAAATGAAGAGTTTTCTGTCAACTGAATCCATGTTTGTGAGACAAAATTTCAGCAAATGTACATAATTTAATCTTACTGTAGCAACAGTCCTACATGCAGAATAACTTTTGCTACAATTTGTGATTCAGGAGGAATGAAAATTGTTTTCTAGATGAAAATAAGAACACCAAAGTTTCAAAAAAATATCAAAGAAAAACTGGACTACTCTGTTTGTTCTATTGCCAACATATCCAGAAAACCATTTAAATCAAACTTTAGAATTAATTAAATTAAACTTACCACAGTACCCACACCACCAATTCTTTCATTTATGAGTTCTTTAGCATGTTCTATTTGTGGAGGTTGACCACGTATGACAAACACTTTCTCTTGAGCATTAGGTGGAGGTAGAGCAGACAAAGTGACATATGCTCCGGATACTTGGTTTATGTTTTTTATGGTCTCTCCACCTTAAAGTAAAATAAACCATAATACTGTTTTATTCGACATTAGGCCCAACTTGAAAAAATGAGTAATAGCAAATATGAAAATGTCCTCACAGATAAATAATATGCTTTACAGATAGTTTTTCCAGTCAAAAAAAATTAATGTTAAAGCTAAATAAACAGAAAAACTTAAGTAAAAAATAATACCATCAAAATTTATAACACAATAAGGTAATTTATCTTTATTCTTGCTCAAAAAAATTTTTGTTTCAAAATATTAAAAAAGACCTTTTACCTTTTCCAATGACTAGGCCACATTTATTGGCTGGTACTGCATAGTGAATTTCAGGCACATCTGGTCTTGAACCTCGGGGATTTGCACCAAAATTAGGTCCACTGCCATCATTTGGTCGCCCTCTACCACGACCTCGGCCAACATTTTGCTGATCACGTACCTGTTAACAAAATAAAAATTAGCTGTCAAAAAATCAGATTTCATAAAAATAATTTTCAATGAATAGTTTCTATAAGGGCCTTTTGAAAAAAGATTCTATGGTTTCAGTCATTCATTAATTGTAGGTACAATTAAAACTGAGTTTCATGAACTAAATAAGTAGACACAAATTTAAATTTATGTAGATACTGGGTGACCAGAATTTAAAAAATCCTACTCCTTCCTGTACATCGAACTACTCAGTGTAAAGGCTTCAATTTTTGTACACATACTATTCAAGACATGGGGAAACAGATTACGTGAAAAAATATTTAATTCCTGAAATCACTGATGGGGGGGGGGGGGGGGGGCACTGTACAACTGGACATATCCTGAAAATTCACAAAAACAATCTTAAACACATTTTATTTGAACCTACCAAACATTCACAAACACCTTACCAACACAGGGAATGCTGCTCAATATGGTTCCCTTACAGATGTAAAATCTGCAGTCTGTGGACAGCTTGTTTAACTGCGGATCATAGCTGGTTGACTGAAATGCTTCTCACATTCAGAGTGATACAGTCTTTCAAATTTGCCATGGTTAGTAGACATCCTCGATAAACGATTTTTTATGTGTCCTCACAGCCAAAAATCACACGGATTAAGATCCGGAGAACAAGATAGCCAGGTTGTTCAAAATGCAAGACTGATTATTCTATCATTAATGAAATGTTGCTGAAGAAACTAATGTACACAGAGTCCAATGTGTGGAGACGCTTCATCCTGCATAAAAGTAACTGAATCAAGACATTGTCGCTGTTGCAAATGCTGCAACAAAAGTTTCAAGCATCCTTTTGTACCTGTTGTCTGTCACAGTGCATATCAAAAGGCCATTGCGAGTAGCCTCTTTGAAAAAGAAAAGTCCAAGAATGAATGTGTCTGTGAATCCTCACCAGACTGTAACTTTCGGTGTGTGGAGTGGAATCTCTTGGAAGGTACAGGGATTTTCCATGTCCCAAATGTGACAGTTACGGGTGTTCACTATTTCACCAAGGTAGAAACGGGCCTTATCACTCAACAGAATCTGCCATAGCCATGATCCATCCACTTCAACTGTAGCAAGAAATGTCAATGCAAAGGTCAGTCTCTTCTTCCTGTCAATGGCCAGCAAATGTTGATTATGACCGATTTTGTACGGGAAACAATACATCATTTTTCTCAATATGTTCCACACTGTGCTATTGGAAACTCCAAGTGTCGTGACCTTGTATGTGCACTACTACAGCCTACAACATTATTTATTGACTTTTCAATAATAGCAGTGATAATATCTTCAACGACATCTGAACAAACCAGTTTTCGTCTTTGACCCGATTGAACCCCAAGATGTCCAGTTTTCTTGAATCGAGCGATCATTCTCCTGAGACCTTGTGGAAGAAATGGTCCTTTGCACAAATTCTTAAGTTTGAAAAACTCTAAAAATGCAGCTGCAGCATTTCCTTTGTTTTCATAAAAGAGCTTCACAAGCAAAGCGTGTTCTAGCAGCAGGACAGCTATCACTGATAAGAATGACATTCCTCAATTTTTATTCTCTTTTATACCCAGAATAAGGCTGCAAACCATGGGTTAATGAAAATTTTTGTGATTACAGTGCTATATTGCAGTTACAATGGCAATTTAAGTTTCTTTACTTTTTTTTTCTCTTTTTCCATAAGGGTAATAGAAAATAAAAAGAGAAAAATTTCATTTCACATGTGATTGTTTTTTCCTATTATTATTTTAGTCTACTTTTCATATTTTCTGTTGTACAGCACCACCTATTGGTGTTTTGGGAACTAAACTTTTTTTTTGCAAAGTACATTTTCCCATGTCATGAATAGTATGTGTACAAAATTTTTATTCTGAGTAGTTCAATATACAGGGAGGTCAGAGTAGGGGTGTTTTAATTCTGGTCACCCGGTAAATGAGGGCGTAATAAACTATGACAGAAAAAATTATTTATTGGCTCAACACAACAATCTTCAAGATCACAAATAGTGTGGTATTTTACACGCTCTAATTCGAATATTCCCACTAGTTAAAATATCTCTATTTGCTGAAGTAAGGAAATAAGCATACGTAATTTTTTATGCCATCAGAATGCTTGATGTTGAAATAACACAGATTTATTTGGAAGAGAGATCGACATAAGAAAAATTATAAAGATCATCAACAGTACAACTCAAAAACTAAGCCTTTAGAAATTCTAAGGAATTGTTTTAAGAATCAGGGACAAAAAGCATGCTGGGAGTTCCCTCAGGAAGATATTTTATGTTTTTAAGTATACAAAAAAAAGCTAAGTTTATTTTTAACTTGATAACCAGCATCATAATGTAGACCTTTTTTCCACAGTAAAAAAATGATGGGGTATCAAATATTTTCACTAAATATAGTTATTGTTTTTGTTTTTTTATTTCTAAGTGAAATATACCATTTTTTCAACTATAAGTTATGAAAAGTTTTTAATTACAGTTACAGAAAAATCTAGGCAGTATTTGAATTTTGTGGTTAATATATTCTGCTTTATCAAATGAGACTACATTGTATTAATTTGCTTTTAAATTAAATGTAGTCAGTACCAATAAATCATGCTATCATAACAATGGTTTTCAGATATCCTCAAACTGGATAAGTAATAATTTACAAACTTATAAATTAATTTTCAATAATAGTTTACATAATATACTTTTAACAAAGCATTTATTATTGCTTTTTGTAAGGTGGTTTTCCCAAGTGCACTTTTTCAAAATCATTTATTTTATTTGAAACAATACAAGATCAATTATACTAATAAGGGATATTATATGTTCACAGGATAATAGATGCAACAAAAAAATTGTAAGAGAGTGACAGGGAAAGAAATAAAAGCAATTTATTTTTTAAACTAAAAAATCAAAGGAGATATTTGTTATATGATTTGAAAAAAAAATTATAAACACAAAAAAAATTTCAACTAGTGTTAAATGCTGACCAAATTAAAAAGGATTGGCAACCATTCCCTCTCACCACTACATTTTGGAATGAAACCAAACGGGTGGTGATAAAATTCTGATACGGTATAATACGGCTGCCTTTTACCACTGCAACCTAATAAAAGAGATCCCTGCTTGAGTGAAGGATCAACTCTTCAATGGCCCATTATACCAATAACTATTCTAACAACAATTAAAAGTGCCACCATCCTTTTTGTTTATAGAAAGAAATTTCAGCAAATAGACCACAGAAACAAAGTTTAGTGTGTGAGATGCACTGAGTAACTAATGAACAATCAATATTAACAGAGCAGTAGACACTAATAATCAAAAGAGGTTCGATACAAATTAACCTAAAACTCGGTTATATTTTATGGTTCCCAGGCAATTTCTAAATCTAAAATTAATTACTTTTTAAATCTTTTAGGCACCTTGTTTATAAAATTTTTGGGGCTTATCCAAACATCAACATTTTTACCTCTCTTTCCAAAAACTACATTTGAGTTTCCCCAATGATTTTTACTGTTGTACATGACATACTATACAAAAATACAAAGTAAGACGGAACAGATCAGCTTAGATATTCAAAATATACACAACTGAATCATATTATAAAATATGATTAAGACCTCATAACACAAAATTAATTGAAAATAGTAGTCCAACAAATCCTTGGACGAACGACAAGAGTGAAGCATCTTTCAACAAAATTTGCAAACTATCAAACTTCAAATATAAAAGATCACCAACTAAATACTGACTTCCTAAACAAAATTATCAGAAATAACAAACAAACAGTGCAATCACATTTTCCTTGTAACTGAAACGATGCTGCTATATTCGCCTTGCAGTTGGAATGAACAAAAACCAAACAGTTGATAACTGATCATTGATATTCACGGTTATGAACTCAAAAGAAATTACTTCATATTATTCTAATGATAGAACCACTTCATTAAAAATCTCAATTCGTCACTACAGATGCTTTTTGATTTAAAGCTTAGAACTTTATCTGGTATCAGTTTGTCTTATAACTCTGAAAAGTGAAGATTTCTCTTACCTAAGAGATTTCGGGAGCTGAAAATATCAGGATTTTTATGAGCTAAAAATGGTATATATTTTTAAAGATTTCTAAAGACAGTATTGAACCTCATTTCAATCTAAACAATTTGACAACAATTATAAACCAATCAAACCCTTAGATGAAAATCACTCTTTACAGCACACAACCCCTGCAACAATTAATCATTATTATTTTCAAATTAAATATTCATAAACAACAAAGGACTTCATTTACAAACCATGCATTTTAACAGCAATAATGAAATTATATATTATTCTACTGTTCACAGAACAAAACTAAATTATAGATTTTAAACTGTTCTGACGAAAAAACCAACTAAATATGAGCAATAATGAAAGTCATTTTTAAATACACATAAATTAATAAAATCTAATCCAAATACTCAATATTTTTGATAACTATTTTTTTTCTTTGTTTCATTAACTTAAGAAAAATTAAATTAGAAACAGAAAAAATGCATCAAACTATTAAAACACAAAGTGCATACATACATACAAACAAAAAAACACATATTTTATATATATATATATATATATATATATACACACATACATACATACAGTGGAATCTCGATCTATCGGTTTTCAAGGGACCGACTGAACTGCACGATAAATGCGGGAACATAACAAAGAAACATGATCGTCGGAAGTGAGTGAAATGAATGATACATACAGGAAAACGATGATTCAGGGAACGATTGATCGGGATTCTTCTGTGTGTGTGTGTGTATGTATGTATGAGTGTGTATATATATATATATATATATATATATACATACATACACACACGCAGTGAAACTTCTCTAAGGTGGTCAATCATGATTAAGAAAATAAGTAACCATTTTGAGGGATAGTCGTTAAAAGAGGATTCTTCTATAACATTGCCTGATGGAGTCTAATCAGTTCTGAACGAAATAGAACCACGTAGAAGGTGGGCCGCCAAATAGAGAAGGTGGGCCAGCTAAAGAAGTTTCACTGTATACAGACACACATATACATACAAACATGTTTCTAGTACAAGCAAGCACTTACACACTAGAGGATTAGGATATTCTAATTATTTCATCTGATTTACATAAAGCCTACACATACTGATTACATACTTACATATAACTTAAAAATGCAATTTAATTTTATTATTGCACATATCAAATTTAAACATTACGATATTACACCCTACTTTAAATTTAGCAGCATGCATGATCATAAGCATGCATTATGCTCTTCAGCATATAAATCTCCATATCAATAATTCAATCCTTCAATTACTTCCCAAATTACTTCCCTGAAGCACTTATTTCTGATAGTGAATGCAACACTAAATAACTATCTGAATGAGTTTAAGTCCTGTTCTATGAAAAGATTTACAACTGAGAAAATTAATATATATTTAAGTGATTAAAAGCATTTAATATACCTAAATGCACTTAGAAACAAGTATTTAATAAAACAATTTAAACAACAGAAATAAATATTCACCAGTACACTTTGGATGAGGTCATTAATAAAGGTGCTAGCAGCTTGAATCTGTTCTGGAGATCCAGTAACAACACACACTTTGTCTTCTGGGCTTTCATCTTTCACATTCAAAAACTGAACTCGAGCTCCAGAATCTTGCTGTATTTTTTTAATCATGTCACCTCCTTTACCAATAACAACTCCAACTGCTTGTTTAGGTACCATAATCTGTAACGAGAAACGTTATTGCACTTAAGAGATTGTCCAGGTGAAGTTAATATTCCAGAAAAATGAGTGAAAAGTGAATCTGAGAACTTCTTACAAATATTTATAAGGAGCATTTATTGAGCAGCATACAGAATTTAGTGCATCATTATATCTTAACTTTACGGATTTTCCAAATGCCTTTGACTCATTAAAAAGGAAGACAGAAAATATTAGAGATCCAAAGAATTGCAAACAAATTTATAAATATCATAAAAAAATAGTATAAAAATAAATGTTATATGTAAATCAAGGGCTATTGACAGAACTTTTCCTGATAAAAACAGGTGTGACACAGGAATACGAGATGTCTAAGTAAAGGGCAACAGAGATTACATCAGAGAATCAGGACCCTAAGGTGGTACATGAATTAACATCATAGATCTCCAATCTCAATGTCAAACTAAGGATAATTTTCCTCTCAATATTCTAATCACAGATTAGCATATGTATATTTTTTTCCATATAAAGTTACATAATTTAAATAATAAGGGCATAGTTTATCAGGGTGGCTACAAAAATTGAAGTATAAAGTTCCCTGAGTTTTCCCTGATTTCCAGAGTATTTTTCATGAAATTCCCTGAGTTTCTCCATCCGTTCGCAGAACAATTCCCCAGCCATAATGATAAACTTGACACTTGATAAACTAAAAATCTACAGACTGATAAATGAATAAAAATTTAATAAGTAAAAAATATTTTTATTGTATACCATAACAGATAGATAATATTAAGTTATAGATTGAACATTTAATATACTAGAGTTTTAACTGTTTTGATGGGTTTGCAGAGTTGCCATCTGCGCCTCTATAATAATGTTTTGTTTTTGAGCTTCCTGCAAAATGGTTGCCTTTTTGGCAGCCAACTCTTTCAATTGAGATTCTGCTTCCCTTTTTCTTTTTAAAGCATGCTTTTTTTCTATTTGCTCTTTCTCTAGGTGTGTCTTCGATTCTTCATATCTTGCTCGTGCGTTTCTAGCATAGTGGATCATATCTTTGGAAATTGTTATGCCATCAAGGCCACCCTTGGAAATGATATGATCATAAACCCTCCTTCTTACTACTAAGGAAGATTCCTTTATATTCTCCCACAAACAGTCACTGTTTATATAAAACCCTCTCAACATTTGCATTACGATGCGACAAAATCATAACATCTCATAACATTTGCAGCATCTCCACAGTCACCTTCTGCATCAAAAATTGAAGACCAGAATTGATCAATTCCAACTTTTTCCCTGAGTTAAACGAAACTTCCCTGAGTTTTCCCTGATTTTTTCCAGAAAATGATTCTTCCCTGAGAATTCCCTGAAATCCCTGTTCTGTCGCCACCCTGTTTATACAATTTTAAAATTTTCAGTAGTTAATTTTCACAGGGCATATATTTCCCTGCAAAATTAAATGAATTATTTTTGTATATTATATTAAATTAAAATATTGAAAAACACATGTAATGCATTTAACTATTTTTAAATGCAGAAGAAAGATTAAAAAATATGAATTTGCTAATCATAAAATAATTAAAAATTCCCCATTACTTAATATTAGGATTGAAGAACTGCAATGGCATTTGAAGCACAGCCAAGTGTCAACAGGCAGGACACTTGACAATGAAGAAAGTGAATGAAAGATACAATTGTGAAGAAATAATTAGTGTGAAAAATAATTCACTAGATATCTATCACAATTTTAAAAATATCTACCTCATGTGTGTTTCCAGAACCACCAGTTCTTTGACCACCTGCAGCACTTCCATATTCGTTTGTGCCATCAAAGTTTCCTCTTTGAATGCTCTGCACAGAAAAAGAAATAAATTGCTTCAATAATGAAAATACTTTTCTAATTTTGTGGAAAAATCATTTTTGTAAGCAAAGTTTCCATGTGACTTAAGAAATTCAGTTAACAGACAATTTCTCAAGCATTTAAGGAGATGTAGTGAAAATCTTACCACTATACTCTACAGAATACTAATTTTGCTTGATTTTGTAAAGCTTTAAGTTCTAATTATACAATTATGCAAAACTTCTTTTATTAGTCCTGGTGTACAGTTCTATCCAAATTAATTTTATAAATACTGAATATACAAAGCGAGCTGAGAGAATTTTAAAAAAAGGCTATGACAAAAGAATTATGAATTTGGTATAAATAAAAATATAGATACCAATATCCATACAAAATACACAGAAGATCCTAGGAGAGCATCATAAAAGCATTACTGCCCACCTGAATGGAAAATAATTTAAAATACAAAGATGGCAGAACAGAGTGCCAAAATCGCCAATTTTCCCTACAAGCATGAAATACTTTTTTGGATCACTTCAGAGCACCAAAATCTTATTTTGTAGAACAAGCATGCTATAAATACCTGCAGAAGTATAATAAATAACCATATAGACAACACTCTTATTTAACATGGGTTCTCAACTAGATAGTAAGATTACTCTGCAAAATAAAGCACGGTAGCCCGGTTGGCAAAGGCCAACCGGGCTACCGTGCAAGTGATCTGAAAGTGATCCGGGCAACAGGCAAGTGATCTGAATGTTGCTGAAAAAATCACCAACGTGTACACTAATGGTGGCTGTTGCATGGAAAAAATCTGTCATAGCTGCAATGTCCTCCAAGTTCCCCAAATACCTCTGAGGGTACAGGGTCAAGTGTTCCAGTCTCGTCACTTGACTTGGTTCAAAATTATGGGACCCATCTACCTCATGGTCAAGTCAGTCTTCAGCCCTAGTGGTACCTCGCCTTAAAGTGAAACTGCTTACTAACTTTTGCTAAGGACCTCCTTTGAAATTGCTGTAGGCTTTCCTACACCAAGAGGATTGGAAACAACTCTGCAAAATTTATACTTTTATTTTAAAATTTTTTGTTACTGTTTAAAAGCTTTAACAGCTCCAATGTAATATCATAATAAGCTCTAATGACAAGCCAAGTATAAAAAGCATCATTAGAAATTAGTCAGCCTACTGATATAAGCATTCTTAGAGAATGCAAATAGCATTTTTGAGATGAAAATTCTAGTGTGCAAGAGTTAAATATTCATACATTTCAATTGACTTTAACTAACAACATTTTGCACAATAATTTGTTATTTACATAATGTGACTTGTAATTGCTAAAACAACACATCTAAAAAGGCAGAAACTAATTCAAGCTGTAAACACTTTTCTACATACTCTTTTTCTACATACAGAGAAAAAAATTATGTATAAATATTACGGACTTATTTTGCTGTACTTTTTAGAAGTACAGAGGGCATAATATGTACTGCTCTGAAACTTACTTCTAATTCTTTCTCAGTTATAAGATCCATGACTAACTGCTTTGCATACTGTGAAAGGAAAAAAATGACTCAGTTAATATATATTTCCTTTCTATAAAAATCAAAAATATTATTTACAACAATAAAATTGTTTGTGATGTACACGCTAAGCAAAACATAAATTTAAGACTGCATACAATTTTTAAAAATTACTTGCTACATCTGACTACTTCAGATTACAAACTTTTCAGAGATACAAAATGAAGACAATTTTTAATCGTTTCAAGTATAAAAATTATTGAGCCTCTTTACTCAAATCTTCTGACCAAAGACTACTTTTCCAGAACTAAAATTTTTCTCCTTACAGTAAAATTTATAACACACAACATGAGATAGTATGTCAAGAATACACTTAAAAAATGTTAATATTTAGACATAAGACACAGTGTTTGTCAACTATTTACATTTATAGAATTCACCCTTCGAAACACAAAAATAGATATTGGGAGAGAAGTCAGATTTTTCTAAAATATTGGAAAAAAAATAGGAACGCTCATCTTAAAAAATAAAACTAAGAATTATTATACCACTTATATTAATATACCAACTTTAAATATGCTTCATATCACATTTCAGAAAAGCAACAAAGATATTATAGACCCGAATACTTGTGCTTTTCATTATCTCTCCCAGGAAACCCCAATATTCTAAATTAAACAAGCAGGAAAAGGTATTAATATTAAAAGGGGAGAAAATTATGGATATGTGAAAAATTAGAAATTTTTTATAAGCACTCAAAGCAAAATGCAAATTTTCAGAGAAAAAACACTTTTTTTAAATGTCCTTTAAAAGATGAAAAAAGATTTTTTTTTTTTTAATAAGTTATCTAAGAACATGGATCTTTGCACTAAACAATAAATTTGAGATGTAGAAGGAACACAAAATTGTTAAAATAATAAAAAAAATCATTAAAAATGAACGCAATCAAATATTGCAGAAACTGATATTTTGCAATAGGTACTTGCACAAAGCTACTTACTTCACATTTGTCTGGCTCTCCTGTAATCCTTAGTGGCTTTTCTTGTGAAGTCTGCTGAGGTCCATCTTGAATAAGAACCATTTTAACAGCTGCTCTTTCCTAAAATTAAATTGAAATTGTATAAATGAAATTGAAAATGTGTAAACTCTATTTATAAACTTTACCTTCACAGTATACTATCACTTAGTCAAATCAAAGTTTACAAATTTTGCAATTCAATTAAAGGGCTTTAATAACTCTTTTAATTTAGGCAAGAAAAAATTTAATAAATTAGACAACTAGTAAAACTGTTAAGTAATTTTGCATATGAAAATGCTGGTAATCTCAACATCATGGATTGACTTTGTTAACAATGAGGGCAAGGATGGATGAATTTTATCTATGACTACTGCATGAAAATATGAATATCAACATAATACATACCCAGATAAAATAAAACCCATAAAAAGGGCAAAATATGTTTCAGGTATAAAAAAGCAAAAATTCATAAAACCTACTTCTAACAATTAGCTACTGGCTTTTGGAGCAATACAGTTATCTTTTGCTCAAAGTGTTAAACAGACTTGATCAAAACAAGTCACTTAACTCTTGGGAACACAGGCAGCATACTGAGTACGACCTTTTTTTTAAACTCCACCTTCAATTACCCTACTACCAACCTTTCCTCAGTCTAATGGTAATTTTCCTTGAGGAAACATCAACATTATAATATTGCACGAAACTCCATACAAAGTGCGGCTCCGTGTCATCATGCAAGTAATAATTTAATAACATATAACTCATTTTTTGCTATTACAGGTACTTATTTTAATTTTTACATATATTTATTATTATTTCATAACAAACTATATTTTTTACTATTTTTACTGTTAAAAAGTCCTAAATTTTCTTATAAACTTCCGAAAAGTTTCTGAATTTTTTTCCATTTTCTCATAGACAAACTTCGAAAGATATTGTAATGATAGAAAATAAAATGAATAAATAAAACAAAATAATTGCAAGATAAAAAGAACTTTTTATATACCATGTTTTTAAATTTTCTGTTGAATCATATAAACTTGACAATTCTATGCATTAATAAATATTTTGAAAATTTTTTGATGAATTATCCCATCAACTTGAAAGAAAATAAAGTTAATTGGAAGTTAACTTGCGTTTAACTTTTCATTCCCGTACCGGCCGATAGATGGCTGCACCAGTCTACAAAACAAATTACCTGAAAATGAATTCAATCCTGCTTAAAGATGGCTAAAAGTATCAAAAGAATACATTGTCATAGTGTTCTGGGCTATTCTAAAAGTTTCAAATGTCTAGCTAGTCGGGAAGTTAGTTAAAAATCGATTGCAAGATTTGTACTGGACAAACACACACACAAGGCGAGTTAATAAAAACATGGTAAAAATAGTTCGAGAGATAGAAAAAACTCCACTATGGTTATGTGCACTAAATGCCAAAATATTACGTGTAAAAACCATATAAAAGTTACTAAAGTAATTTTTATAAACTATGAATCAGATTCAGAAATATAAAATGTGTTAAATTTTCTAACTGTGATCTTTCAGACAATTAAAAATTTAATAATATTAGTCAATAAATGTTGCTAGTTGTTTTAGTATGTGTTATCGTATTTTATTTTATGTGTTGAATGTTGTTAATATTTTATCCAAAGACTGTATCATTTGTTTTAATAAGCATTGTAAATTTGAAATGTTTTATTATTGGTTTTTCTCCCAACGTAACATTTTTTACACATTCTAAAATGATAAATTTGACCCAAAAACAAGGTGACATATAGAGTGCACCATCCATGTCCTGGCGGAATTCTTCGGAGCCTGTGTTTCCAAAGGTTAAAGAAAAACATAAACTGTACTAACCTGCAAATTTCTGATAGTTTCTCCTCCTTTTCCAATAACTAACCCAACTTTGGGACCAGGGATCATCATTTCTACAATTGTGTGTCCATCTGGTACATGATTAGTATCAACAGTTGGTAGGGGTGGTCCCCCTCTATTTATAATTGCTGTAATAAGTTCTTTTGCTTTTCTGAAATAGAAAAACATGAATTAATCCAACATGTGCTAAAATTAATATTTCACTCAGTTTCTCTTAATACTATTTATAGCTTGCAATTAAACAAGTTAAAAAAATTATTGGTTGTTCCTATCTAACCACAGAAAAAAAAAATTCATTCACAGAAAATAGTAGTTTTTCTTCCCTCACCACTTAGCATATATTCAACATAATTTTAATAAAGTGTGCTTCGCAAGGAAAATAAACAGTATAGTCAGAGAAATATACCCCTGGATTTGCATGTTTAGAGATTTACACTAGAGTAACAATGGCACAATCAAATATATCTGTGTTTACAGTGAAAAGATTGTCAAGTCCAAAATCGTAGTTTTGAGAAAAACAGGATTGAAAAAAAAAAAGGCTTTTGTAAAGTCAGCTTTTTTAAGTTTAGTTTTTAATTATTTTTTTTATAGGTATATTTTTCTAATTTTATTTTTGTTGGGTAAAGAGCGTTAAGTCCTTGATATGGACATAACCCCTTTAACACAAACATGTTTGTGTTTTGTTTCACATATCCCAAATTTTTCCTGATGAATAAAAATATTTAGGAGTGGAATTGGACTTAGTTTTTTGTACCCAGCCATAGCCCTTGATTTTTTTACACATGCCTGGTTTGGAAACTCATTTTAGCCTATTTTGAACTTTGCACAGCAAACACAGATATAAAATACCATTATTACTAATTTTCAAACAGTTGAAATTTCAAAAATTATTTTTTTAGTTTTACGAACACAAAATAGTGTTCAAAGTTTTCTCATTATACATATTTAAAAACGATTTTAATATGTATAGTGAATTTTTTTAATATTAGGACAATTTCACCTTTACACAGTAAAAATTTGATTAAAAAATCAGTAAAGAATTAAAAACAGATTTCAAACATAGTCAAAATGACATCTCATTGTCCACTTTTGAATGAAGTTAATATTCTCTCAGTAAAATTCTACTTCATATTTAAATATAAGTACAAAAAGGCAAAAATAGAATAACAGGCAGGATTTTACTGTATAAATGATTAGGGTGCTAGGGAAACAAGTCCTTAGTTTCCCTTTTTGACAATATACATACACCAGGAAAATCTATGATAAATCACCAAAATATTTCCAAGATAAGAGGGATTCATTATTACAAAACACTAACTACTTACTCAATAGACTGTCGGGAACCAGTAAGGGTACATATTCGTTCAGGGAGACCTCCACTGTCAGCAGCCATTTGAACTTTACAACCAGATTCCGCTTGAAGTCTAGTAATTTGTTCTCCTCCACGACCAATAACTGGAAAAGAGAAAAATTTACACTTAACATGTACTTATTAATCAGTAATCTGCAAACAAAATTAATAAAATACAATTTATTTCCCAATAAACACAATCCTATTATGCTAGATGACTTTTCCCTACACAGTATAAAAAGCATTTGTAATCCAGTAGTTAAATTGCATTCGATTTTTGATATTTTCTCTCTCTTCTCCTATGCTGGAAGAGGGGAGAATAGTGGCAATTTTCAAAAATGCAGACATGAAGACTCTATAGAACACAAGACATTTCTGTGATGCATATGATAATTGTCCAGAACAGGAAAAAGATTGTACAAATATGCTTTGGAAATTTCTTGTGCCTTAAAATGTACAGAGAAGCCAAATAATTGAAGAATTTTGCTTTCCTGTGAAATACTCATTGAAGAAAATGTTTTTCAAATACGCAGAATTTAATACATACATAAACCCTTAAAATAACTATAGCTCATATTAAAAACTCCACAAAAATTTTATTTTGAAGTCTTTATAACATGGCTGCAGGTTTAAACCATTAGAGAATATTATAGTTTATTAAATTCACTTTTGTACTTTGGATTAATTGATTTCAACTTTTTATTTTTATCAAGCATGTTTTCCTTATTTTGAGGACATGTGTTGCTCTATGGGTCAATACATACTTTTTTTGCAATGCATATAACATTTGCACATAACATGTATTTGCATGGATTGGTTTGAAGTGATACGATTAATTTTGTGCTACATGATGGCTAATTAGAATGGAACCTACTGCATAAAGCTGATTTCGAACAGCTACATACATCCATGCCAAGAATGGGATTTGAACCCATTTACTCTAGTACCAAATGCCAGCACCTTAGCCATTCGAACATCGGCCGGCATGTATTTGCAAGAAAGCACCATGAGTTATATCATTTGTAAAGAATACTTAAACACTAAAAATAAATAAAATAAAATTTATAATTTAAAGTATTTTAATTCTAAAACTGAAAACATTTGACAAAATTTTATATCAATCTATTTTAGTATGTGATAGTACTTTTACAAGTCAAAACAATACTTACTTAAACCAACCATTTTATCTGGTACTTTCCATTCTTCAACAGTTATTGCATTAGCTATTCCACCAGCAGATCTGATAAAAGGTCATGAGTTATATAAAACCATATAAATATCAGTATAAATGACATTTACTAAAAAATACATAAAAAAACTTAACATTTAACTAACAAAACAGACAGATAAAATGTATGATTAACAATAAAACTATTCTCTTTTACACTTAACTTGCATTTTTTTTAAATATTAAACACTTCAGCAGATTTAATATTTTGGAATTTTTCCCTTCACACATGCAAAATTTAAAAGAAATGTGAGACTCTCAGCGTGACATTTACATAGCAAATTAATAAGTGGCTCCTTCACATTTCCTATTTTTAACTTTGTCTTTATTTATATTTCTGATATACATTATCCTTTTGAAATTCGTTATTTTTAATATGAGAGTAAATTTTATTCATAAAGCTTTAAGTTTGCAACTACTATTTGCAAAGCATGAAAATGCTTGGATACACTGAAATATTTGGGTATCGCTTTTGAAAAACGCTCTGTTCTTTCAGCAGTTGGTTTTGCTAAACATAATTTACATTTTGACAGCTGCAAAAATGTCAACAAAAATAAAATTCATAAAATGCACTTTGTTTCCAAAAAGTATTTTTTTTCCCTTGTGACTTTTTCATACAAGTAAAATTTGAGCAAAACAAACTGAAAAATTATTTCTTATTAAATGTTAATATTTTTCTTCAGTTTAGATGGTTTCATAAAAATTCAATAAAATATTATATAATATTCAAAAAATTGTAGTTCAGTTGGCTTCTTTTGATATGTATCAAATTACCACTGTAATCAACTGGTTCCATCCAATCATACATCATATTTCAAAGATTTAACATTTTTTGTATGGCAAAGAAATTTATTGTCTGCCTAAAAAACTTTCATCTAAATTCAGCTTTCTGACACACATCAATGATATATTAATCCTCACAATCAATTAACATTAAATTTTGCATTTGTTATCTATGACTGCAAGGAGCTACACCCTTACCTATCTAAAAATAATAAGACTCTAATTTCCTCTGAAACCTTCCTCTGATTCCTTCTTTTTTCAAACTGCAATGTGGGTTTGTCAAGGGAGAAGAATTTTCAAGAATTTAATTAGATCTCTTCATGATGAGAAACACAAAGGGACTTGGAATGGAACCTATCAGTCCTTCTCAATACAAATACAAAATGATTTTTCAAACCACCCTGCTGCTTTACGGTGCCTACTATATTTAAAATTATATATTAGTAACAGTTTTGAGGTTACAGTTATCAAAGCTTATTATAATTACTATCATCTATGCTTTTTATTAGTTTTTTTATGTTTTCAGATTTACAGTATAAAGACATCTTGCCTAGAGAGGAGATCAAAACCAGAACCTCTGGACTATGAAGCTAGTATCTAACAACTAGACCATAATCTGATTAACTAGATAATGATATATAGTATATAATTTATTTAGTATAAAAACACTAATAAGAAATAAATAAAAGCTCCTTAGATCTGAATAAAAGCTCCTTAGAAGTAAATATGGCATAATACAGACTGCTAGATGTACAAATTAGTAATTGGGAATGATCACAATTTAATAAAGGTGAACTATGAGTTTGAAAATCACAGCAAAATAAAATATAACTGAATACAATTTTTAAAGTAAAACTATTTTAAATACATCTTGAAGACTTAATTTACAAAAACTTAAAGAAATACAAAAAATCTTACCTTTGAGCCTGCATTGTGGCTAACTGTTGCACAATACCTGAAAAATATTTAATGTTATAATATATAATGCATAGTACATAAGATTAAGAGATAACATCTATATATTTAAGTTGCTAAGCCGACTTTTTGGGCAGTCCGTGAGAAAAAACTATTGCATCAATTTACTTCATTTGGGTCTTAAACGAAAGATTGTAATCTGTAGATTTGTCAAATTTGGTTTTTGTAATCGCAATTTCTATTAATGAGCGATAATTTACAATTAAAAATTGATTTCTGCGCATGTTCAGTGGCATGTTTAAATCTGGCTTTAGAAACTCACTGTTTCTGTGCATGCTCAGTGACATGTTTTAATGATTAAACACGTTTATTCCAAGAAGTCTCTCTCTTTCTCTGCCATTTTTATTTTTATGATAATTATGTTTGTGAAATATAATATTAAACCTGATGGAAATTGTTTATTTCGCGCTGTTTAATTAGCGATAGTTACAATTGAAAAAAAAATTGCTATCTGCGCATGCTCAGTGACATTTTTAAATCTGGCCTTAGATACTCACTAAGCAGAAGGCCGCTTAAACACATTAATTTGTTTCTGCGCATTTGTATGATTTTCAACATTTGGCAATGATGTGTTGAGTATAATTTGTGCATTAGTGCATTTATTTACTATCTAGCCGTCATGTTTTGACGGGTACCAACTAGTATACAATAAAGTAACAAAACTCATTTTTTTTCCAAAATTGTCTTCATTCAGAGATGGTTGGAAAATTGACGTTCAGACACAATTTATATTCATCACTGTAAAACACATTACAGTATGAATCAGAACACTTACAGCTATGAACTGTACAAACATTTGAAGGAAAATATTTTACATGCAAAATAAGAAGTATAGTTCATTCTAATACTCATGGATGAAGACTGCTTCAGTTTTACACATACATATTACTATAAACTATAACATAAAACAAAATTATTCACGTATATCAGTATATAAACAGTAAAATTTTAATATATAATGAAAATTCTTAAAAGAACATAAAATATTTAATCTTCAGGAAATGAATTGAGGCATCATTCTTTTGAACATAATTACCTTTATCATCTGACACAGCCAACTTCTTAGCTTCTGGAATACCAACTAAAGAAACAAAAGTTTATTCAATTATGAATGAAGATATTAATAAGTTATTTTAAATAAGAGTAAGAAAGAATCATTTGCAAAAACATTAAAAATGCTACTAAGGTTCTCACTTATATTTTGCAAAAAAAAACATTTCAGATCTTTTCCAGAAGTTCTTTCACTTTTTTCGAGTTAAAATCAGAAAAATTAATTTTTATGAAAATTTTAAGTGCCTAAAAACCAATTTATGAGTGCATTAAAAAAAACTTTGACACTAATAAATGCAAATTATTTTCAAAAGATTACCTTTTTTAGTTAACTCTAACAATTTTTAACTATTTTAACCCTATAAATATTTTAAAATATATTGAATTTCAATATTAAATTTTCGCTCATTTTCAACAAGTACTATAAAGTTGTGAACAGATTTTATGTTTAAAACAATGCTTTCAACTATAGTTATCCAGATTAACTTTTGGTTCAAAAAATATGCTAAGTCAGTCACATCACATCAATGAATGAAGGAATGACTAGAGCAGCAATACTCAACCTTTGGTTCTCTTGGGTCACATGCATATTAGGGTGGGCCGAAAAAAAAAATTTTTTTTTTCGGAAACGGCTAGTTAAAAAAAAGTTGTTACACTTATAGATAAGGAAAACCATAAAAAAATTGTGAAAAAAAAATCTTCTGATCGCGCATTCACTTTGAAATATTGAAAAAAATAAGAAAATTAATTTTTTTCAGCAATTTTTTGAAAAGATCTGATATAATGCATTTCAAATGCAATAGTTTGCAATGTATAGTAAAGTGGTGTTAAAAGACAGGGAAATATTTTTATATGTATGTTTAAAACATTTATTGTACAAACAACACATCCAAAAGTACCATTTTTTAAGAAAACGTATTTTCATCAGATTGTTGCAAATACTGTTTTCACTGCACTTTTGACTTTCGTCGCTCCTATTATACCACATTATTGATTGTTGAACTCAGACACATTGAAGGCAGCTTTTGAAGAATATTCCAGCATAACTGACCTTGACAACAGGGTGCTTCTTACGTAGCTATCTCTAGCTTCAGTACCGCACACACTTTGGCTAGCCTCCGTGACAAGTTTGATGCAACGCTCCACCAGCTTGGGTGTGACATGGAAATCTATTGAAGTCTGAAATGGTCTGCTAGTTTTGATCATTTCTTCTATTTCTTCGCCTGGTACATTCCTTAGCAAAGGTGGTGGAACGACATTACAAACATTCAATTTAACCATGTCAACGTAATCGATCGCCTTGAAGTCAAGTGTTGGCTTGTATTGTTAAAACCAGCATTAATTTTTTACCTTTCGGAATCCGGTAATAGTGTCCATTCTGGAAACGTGGAAGATGCATTAAAAATCCGGCATTGCCGGGGTAAATCCGGAAAGTTGGCAGGTCTGCACACTTAAATGTGAATGAAACAAAATGTATAAAAATCCAGTATTTTTTTCTGGGTACACACAGCAAAAACCTTACAATAAGGTCAATTTTACATTTTTTTCCTGCCTTACTTATATAATGTGACAGCATATTTATGTCTTATTTTATCTTGAAAGCATCAATGTTACTGTACATTCACTAAGCAGTGATAAAAAGACATCCACTTACTTGTTGACTGTACATCTTCAAGAGGTCGTTTTGTTCCTGTAGTGTCAACTCCTGAATGTATTTTGGCAGCAATCTGAAAAATGCAGCATAATTATCAATAAATACACACATAACAATAATTTTGACAAAGCTATGAATATAAGGCATAAGGTAGTTTTAAAATTACTTCACATCTCACTTATAATACAAAAATAAAACCAACTTCTAATAACATGAGAATAATCCTGCTTCCAAAAATCATTTGTTGGATTTTTGTGCATGTGTACACTAAACTTGGAATTAAATATTATAAGTGGTTTCTTTATGTTCTCCTGATCTAGGGTAATTTTTATAATTGTTTAGATTTGCCTATTCCAAAGCTAAAATAGATCTGACAATCTTAATGCTGAGCAGGTTTGGCAGACTAAAAATCACCACCAGCTATAAAATCTTGATTATAATACGCACATGTGTATAATATACATGCTTGATTTTGTGCGAAATTTTTGGAAAAAATTAAAATTCAACTGCAATATGCACCCATAACTTTTCAATATTTTATTTAAAAATTGCAAATATTTATTAACATAAATAAAATTTTTAATAAAAATAAATGAAAACGTCAAATTCAGTAGGACAAAAACTTAAATTTTTAATTCAAAACAAAACAATACATTGAAATTATCAGTCTTAATCACTTTCACTAGAATACAGCTCATCTATAGTTTGTCATTTATTCAATGTTTAAAACTATGTTCTTTTGTACAAGAGTATAATACGCACCCTCATTTTTACGGACTAAAATGTGAAAAAAGTGCATATTATAATCAAGATTTTACAGTAAGCCTTGTTTGGTTAATCACAAAGGTCAATGATGTTTCAGCAAGAAATTTTTATTTCAACGATTTTCAAAAAACTTTTCTTCAAGCATCCTTTTCCTTTATATCAACAAACATGTTCAGGGGTGTCAGCCATAGGTAGAAATCTTAAACAGTTTTCCCAAGATCATAAGTCTTACAACAGACCCTTTCATTCATCGATCATCATTTTGTCAAACCCAAGAGTAATGTTGAATCCCCTTTTGTCATTTTTCATTTCCTTTATTTTTTATATCATCATCCCATCAGACCAAAGAGTAATATTGAATCCTCTTTCATCATTTCAATTTTCTCATTTATCAGATCATATACTTTGAAATATTTCCAGTTAATTTTATGCTTTATATGCCAAAATTATTTGGTTTTGCTCTAATTATTTTGAATAGTTACATATTTCAAAATATTTTCCTTCGTTTGCTCTTACTAGGTGCATTATATTTTCCTTAAGATATTATAAAGTTGTTTATTTGCTAATTATTTTATCAATTTATTTTTATTTGATAACTTATGCAAAAAGTTTTGATAAGTTATCAAATATGAATACATGAGTCTGAAAGAGTAAATATTTCGTCTGCACAGATTAACATACCTCAAACTTGGCACAAAATTTTGCCTAAGAATTGCTAAATCGGTAAGCGTACGACGCAGCCAAGATATTGATTATACGATACAGGAACAGGAAAATCTTCCAAAATAAAAGTAGTTCGATATCAAGACAGTTATCCCGAATCGTCCCGTCATGAACATAAATTCAATGTTGTAAATTGTTTCGGAAACAAATTATAACCAGAAAAAACTTTTGTTTTCTACCGTTCCTAACAAGCAAACAACAAAAAGAAAGGTCGATCGTTTAGAAAAATATTTAATACAACGTTACAAATAATAGATATAAAATGAAAAGAACGAGGGAAAACAAAAGTAGAAATGCGTGCAACTTACTGATCAGTATACTCAAGAAAATAAACAAACATTTAGACTTTTGCTGCTAACGCACCAATGTACAACATACTTCATAAAACATGCAATACCAGGAGCGATTTGTAAAACATTTATACGCTCTTTGATCCCAAAATAAAATGTGAAAATGATCCATACGCATGTACAAAAGCTTCCCTTGAGATCGATAACTGACCATTGCTCAGATCTTTTAAAAAGTGAACAAACCACTAAAATACAGCTTAAATATCCAGCATTTCTAATCAAATACCGAGACTTAACCGAAATTTGGCAAAATGTGGCCCATATTTCGGTATGCGCCATAAAGATCATATCACACTGAAGCATAACAAAGACTGATTGAAAATTACTACTTCTTAAAGAAATTGCATATGGAAATAGACACTTACCTGCCTAGCTCTTTGTACAGCATCGGCAAAAGCAGAACTGGTGTCATAATTCTGAGAATTAACTGAATTAAACTCACTCATGATGAGAGAATAGTCGGCAAATGGCGACAAAGCAACAATTTCATTAAGTCAACCTCATGTGCATGTCCTCGGATCTAAAAGCGGCAAATGAAAATAGTTTCGGTTAAGGTTTTAGACCTGGGAGGTTAATTTTACTAAATCTTAGAAACGCTACGAATTCCGTGACGTCTTTCTCAACCACAACCAATCAGACATATCGTTACAGTCTTCCTTTTCGCCTTGAAAATTTTACTTTCTAAGTGGAGACGCTATGTGTTTTTAAAATAATGAAGTTTATTTTTGTGCATTTTTTACAAAAAGTTTGTGTAACTAGAAATTTAATAAACTAATCATAGCCGTTAAAAATTTCGTTGCTAATCATTTGGGGGTTTGTCATTGGTTAAATATATTTCAATACTTTAACGCAGTGGTTCTTAAGGCTGCTATGTACAAACCCCACTGGATTCCCTCACCTCAATGTTAACCTATGGAGAAAATTTGTCCACGGATTGCCGACTTCGATTCAAAGATTTTTTTTTTTTAATTGTACTCCGT
>OU015493.1:121630192-121737692 GCA_907164885.2 Dolomedes plantarius | reverse complement strand
GTATATATATATGTATGTATATATATATGTATATATATATATATGTATATATATATATATATGTATATATATATATATATGTATATATATGTGTATATATATATATATATATATATATATATATATATATATATATATATATATATATATATATATATATATATATATATATATATATATATATATATATATATATATATGTGTGTGTGTGTGTGTGTGTGTATGTATATAAGAAATATTTTTTAAAATTTGATGTGAAAAGGGACTTAACCCTCAAAAGAAAACACGGACTGACTGATCACTGCATCTCTGGAACCATAAGACCTAAGAAGCTGAAATTTTGCATGGTTGATCATCTAAGGCCCTAGGTACTAAGAAAGCTAAAGACTCCAGAAGGGGCATAAGGCGCCCAAAATTAAGAAATAAATATAAATCTAAAAACCCTTATTTAATGTTGGAGTGGGGTCATTAAATTATAGGGTTATCTCCTCAAAGAAATGAAAACACTTTACTACTGAAGTTATGTATTCCGTTGTGAAGCACGGGTATTTAGTTTTAGGTATATATAGGAAAAAAAGAAAAAGGTAAGTAAATATATACAGGACAGATATACGAAAACTTTCTTTCAAGTTCATCTTTAAAGTATAAGAAATATTAAGAACGAATCAATGGAGTTTTGAATGTATTGAAAAATTTCATAAATGCATTAAACACCGTTGTCTGGGGCCTAAACTATATCAACTAGTTTGAAAGTATTTGCTATTATTAGTTACTATTATATTTTATCGTTATTTGTTGATAATTTCGTATTTTTACTCTGCCTCATTTTGGCGCCTCTTTCAATGTCTTATCCATGGGACCCACCATATTTAGAGAAACTTACAACAAAAACAATCTACCGTTTAATTATTCTAGAATTTCTACATTTGTGTCATGTGAAAACTTTTCAATAATCATGCACAGTTATTTATAACTTATATATATAGTACTTTTATATATATAACTTATATATATAGTACTTTTATATATATGTACTTTTATTATACCTATATTAGACAATTTTCTCAAGATATCGAACCTTTTCTGAAGTTTATGTGCAAGAAGTCAGTGTTTGTTTACTTTAACGCACACAAAGACGACATCAGGAAGAATGGTTTTTAATTAAGTACATATAAATTAAAGGGAAAAAATGTAGTTCTCACTATGTTTAGATAAAATAATTCAAAATACGTTTTAATGGCTCTCAAATTTTAGAAAATACAGATACGTTATAGCATTAAAGTTCCGAATATTATAATACACAACAGATAAGCAGTTTTCTTTTAGACAACAAATTACTAACTTCAACAGAAGGATAAAGTAAGATGTGGCAGTTTTCGACCTGTATTCGCTTGAATCGGAATAGGTTGAAATTTGTGATAGTTGAACATAAAATATCTAAAATTGTTATTACAGTCATGTTTTATAATACATACACAGGATACTTATTAGCAGCAAACGACTGATGATTTCCAAATGATTAAATCGAAGTTACAATTAAAGATATCTGCAATATCTCCCCGACGTGTGATATTGTAGATATCTTTAATTTATCGGAATCCTATGAGCAATTCCTTGAAGATTCAAAGTTTTCTGAGATTATTTCTTTTAAACCTAATTTCATTATCACAGACAAATCCCAATTTTTTAGTATTAAAATCCTTAATTTACTATTGTCTGTAATGAACTCATATTAATAAATAGTTTCAAAGTACTAACTTTCTCTCTGTAGATAAGGATAATTTACAACATTGTTTCAAGACACAAAATCAGAACTTTCTTTCAGTAAAATTTATATTTTGTATATTTTGCTTTGTTTAATTTCTCGTTGATTTTGTGAAAGTCGGGTCTTAATTTTACATTTATGCTTATGGCGGGACCCATCGTAGCCGTGAGTTGATGGCAAAATCAAGCGTTAGGACTGTTTTAAATTTTCGCCCGCTACAACCAGCAGTTTGCGATTTCTTTGGATTTTCTGTCGGGGGTTATTTGGAAAGGCAAGGATATCGCATGACCCCCTTTGGAAAGCGCATGACCCCCTATAGAGATACGGTCATTACAATCCCTCAAACTGTCAACCCTAAGGGGGGTGGAATTCTCGAACTGTCAACTGGACTCCTCCCACCACAAGAGTCGGGAAGGAATAGAAATGGGAAAGGAGATTTTTTTTTTTAGTACATAGCCACCTTAACCTGGGTTCGATCGAACCCCAGGGGTTCGGTGGTCAGTCTCACGGGTTCGGCGGAGGTCAAAACACACCCGACTCATATGATTCATTGAGATTTTAGGAATGTAATTATTAGATAAAAATATACGTTTTAATATGTATAAATATAGATTTGCATAGGGCGAAGTGATCCACGCATTTAAAGTCGAATGTCATGACGCTTTTGTATATGTGACGTATACCGCCGTCAGCTTTTATTTGTGTACCAACACTAGGCAGAACTGTGGAAATCCACTGGACTTAAGGGGGGAAATCACTTTAAAACCTTCAAAAAACTCAATTTTTTATTACGATTTAATTTTAAAGAATGAAATGTAAGGAATCTTTTAAAAAAATGAAATCCATACCACAATTAGAACCATTTTTATGGCTAATAGTAAAGTAATTATGTATTATGCTGTATGTTGTATATTATACAGAAAAATGTGAGGGGTTCGATGAAGAAAATCATTCATTTAAAAGGGTTCGATGTAGGAAAAAGGTTGGGAACCCCTGCTTTAACGCTTCTGGTACTGGACTTACCAATTCCCTTTTGCGAACAAAGAGCTACTTCTAATTCCTTTCGCGATGTTCTCTCGCTCACAAAATGACAAAACCATATTCAAATAAAACATTTTATATCATAGTCCTAATCTTGCATCAATGAGCAGGAAATTTTATGACAATCTCTGAACTCCCAGAAGTCGATAGCGAGCCTTGCGAGACTTTAATACAGAGTAAATCAATTTAGTGCATCATTTAAGACGAAAGAATATTTTGGTGATTAAAGGATGTCTAAATACTACATTTTATCTTAATGAGAGTGTTGCGTCACAGTTGTACTTAGATTGGCTCCCGCTAGGGGAGAATTTTGTTATACTTGTTTTTATGTAACTGGAGTGTGGCCTGTGTTTTCGTCTATTAAAGATGTGTCTGTCTTCAGTAGAATCGAATATTCATTTATTTATTGTCTTCTGTGTAAATAAATAAGAACCCTACAGGACTAGGTGACCATTTTAGATAGGCAGAGTACAGTCCACCTCTGGAGAGAAGAGACCTGGGACCGGTTTTAAGGTTGCTGCCTCCGGGAGGTCGATTCTCAAAATGAGGGGTCGGGGATAATCAACACCCCAGTACCATTTCCTGCGGAAAGTATTTATCGCTCTTTAGGTATTAAGAAAATTATGAAGGTTTTAATTATTTAGGCTTTAAGAAAACCATCGCATGTTTTGATTTCCATTTTCATGTAATCAACGTATTTTGGGACTTTTTACCCTGCATCGTATTACTTACTATTTCTCGAAGTAATGTAAGGGAGTTTCAGAAAACCTCAATAAAATTTAGAGTCATGTTTATTTTTATAAATACTGGATCATACAAAAATTTATGATTATAGATACAGATTTCAAGTATTTTGGTTTTGCAACTGTTATTTTTTCTTTCGCCAAAGGAGACGCGATCTTTTTTGGTAATTTTGTTTTCATTTAAGGGGTCTCGGGAGTCTTACTATTTTACTGAAGGTGCAATTTAGCATCATGTCACATTTAGTTTTATTTCTCATTCCCTACAAAAGATAAATACATGAAATTTTTACCACTGAAAGCTTAATATATGTTCTATGTAGAATAATTATTTCAATGTTCTACAACTGGTATTTTAATTAATTTTCCATTTTTAATTTTGATGAAAATTCTAAAATTGTGTTTTGGCTTGCATCCATTGCGCGCAAGACTATAGCAAAACTATTGTTTCTAGATTCCCAAAAAGTATTGATAAAGTTGTAAAACTAATGTATATTTAACGTATACTCCATTTTTAAGCAATTAAAAACTTAAATTTCTTAAATTAAAATTAAAATTACAAAACTTTGAAAAATGCATTTTTTTATTGAAAACATGTTAATTTTAAATAATTAATGCAATTAAAAATACTAAATTTGAAGTATACATTATTCCTTGTATCAAAATAAACGTATTCACCAAGTTTTATAGAAATTGCTTTGTCAGTTTCTTTATCAGTCAAAAAATGACTGCAAAAAAGACACAACTCTAGTATAATTTTACCCCAATTTCCCCCTCCAAATTTCGGAATAGAACTTCACTTTAAAAGCCCCGGCCTTAGTTATTGCTGGGCCCAACTGCAGAAATTGCGATAAAAATATAATGTACAGATATTTTGATAAAAATATAGTTACACACTGGCCTGTGGCGTCCTTGTGGTACAACGCGCTGGCTTTCGGTGCTGAGGGTGCTCGGATCGAATCCCGGCCTTGCGCCACTGAAAATGCCTCTGTTCATGTAGTCCATTTATAGGGGTTAGTGCTGGTCCGCTTATATGGCACCCCCATAATAAAATATTTGAAAGTGGTGTATGCCCACTTTAAAAAAATGAGTTAACGGTGATTTTAGTAAGATATACACACCTTTTTTTCGTACGATTTTTTTCATAAAGTAAACAAAAGAATTTTGGCTATAAAAATGTTATCGCAAAAATTTTTTTTTAAAGTGGAATAAGTCCATTCCTAATAATTATAATAAAAGCAACTTGCTTATTGCAATTATTATTGATTATTACGACTTCAGTGTACACTACGCTTTAGCATATATTACTTAGCTAGTGTCTTAAAAACAACATCGTTAACAAAATAACGGTATTATTGTTCTGATTAAGTGGTCAGAAGTAATTTTACTGATTTTGTTTGGTTTTCTTTCGCAATTCCTACTGTTTGGTTTGTGTTTCTTATACTAATAGATTGCAGCGTGAGTATTATTTAAATATTTTTATTAAGCAGGAAATCAAAGTTTTAGATAAATAACATTTAATACAGTTGTTACAATGAGTTCACATACCAATAAAAAAGACGATAATATGTCAATTTGGTCTGATAGTGATGTTGGTAAGTAAGAGTTTACATTAAAATATCCATTTCACTGAAACTAATGTATATAAAAATATGGACTTAATTTCCACTTGTTTTTATTTTTTATAATATGTTATTTTTGAAAGTGGTATAAGTCCATTTGAAGCTAAAAAAATCGTTTATTTTTTAAATAATTTTAATAATTATTATTTCATAGTAAAATTTAAAAGGTGTATAGTGTTAAAAACATCACTCGAATTGATTAACGTTTGCCAATATTTTTAAATTCATTCAAATACAAACCTTTAAATATCTCGATACGTGAAAAATGGACTTATGCCACTTTCAAAAATATCAGCTCATATGTTAAAGCCATTTCACTTTAGACATATTTTTAATTTTCCAGATCAAATAGGTTCAACTGGCAAGGTCAGCCCTGCCCTTTAAAGTGTGCTACCCTAATGACCTCTCCTAATCAAAATTCACAATTAACTTTATCAACACTATAAAATTTTCCCATTTTCCGCAATTTGAATAAGGAAAATTTTTTTCAAACTTTAATTTCCCCCTCTTTGAAATATTTTCTCATAACTTGGTTTTTGTTAACTTTTAAACTGGCCAAAATTATGGCTAATAAAGACGGGAAAGATGTTTTGCTTGGTTGCAAATTTATACCTTGGAAAATAGACTTCAGAAATGAGCATTTAAACATTTCAGATTATACAGCACATGACGGCAGTTAATATTCCAAAAGGTATAATAGTTCCAATAGTGTTTAAAATTTCCTTTCAATTGTAACTGCAGATGTGTATTTCTCCCCATCTGTTTCTTGTAAACACTGCGTTTTCTTTAGACTAAACCATTGTCAATCGGCAGAAAACACCTGTTCGACTCTTCCTTGGGACAAATGCCGATATTTGGCGAAAAGTGGGGATGTTTGGTGACAATCTCTTTCTCTCTCGTTGACCCTTCGCTTTAACGTTCCACCCCTCATCGAAAAAGAACTCTCCCCGAGTGACGGGTTTCTCAGGGATCTTCTCTTCAGAGGTCGACTGTAGCATCACCGATGAAAAGGAAGGTGAGTGAAAATCATCTTTACTTTATTTGCTTTCTGTTCTAATATTATTGGCGTCCGTGACAGGACACCTAGACGGTTAGGGTAAACTTAAAAGCTTTGTTAATATTATTTGCATTTGAAGTTATTGAAAATGAATATCGATAAGACTAGAAGTTTGAGAACAGTTATTAGAACTGCCACAACTAAGTTAATAAATAAAGTAGATACATTATTACAAGGATCATCAACGAATATAGATAGTATTGAAGAATGTATAGTTCTATTAGACGATAAGTCAAGAAGTTTACGTGAATTGAACGAAAAAATATATATTGATATAAAGGAAACAGAAAGTTTATAAAAAGAAGTGAGTTCCACTGAAACTTACACTGAAGAGATTTTAACGTGCAAATTTCGAGCACATAAGTACATAAGTTTATACCGATCAACTGTTCAATCTGAACATAGCAACGATGAAAATAATGACAATATTTCCTCTAGCATTGTCTGTTCGAAACAAAACGAAACTAGTGCATCTCCAACAGTGACTGTTAAACTAGCGCGCCTTTCTATTGAAAATTTTGATGGAGATGTTTGTAAATGGCCTGAATTTTGGTCGAGATTTAAAACGGCGATTCATGAAAACAAATATTTATCAGATGTCGAGAAATTTTCGTATTTAAGGTCCTATTTAAGTAAAGACGCTGAATTAGCTATTTCTGGTTTGTCGATTACACAAGAAAATTATTCTGAATCAATTTCGATTCTCGAGTCACGTTTTGGAAAGAGAGAAATAATTATCGATAAACATATCGCAAAATTACTTAGTTTGGAATGTTGTAAAAATTCTTAAAATGTTGTAGCTCTAAGAAAATTGTATGATACATGTCAAGTTGAAATTAATGCATTAAAAAGTCTTGAAATTGAGTCAGATAGTTACGGAACACTTTTATTTCCGATTCTGATTAGGAATATTCCCACTGATTTAGCTTTGGACTTCAACAGAACACACGAATCTGAGACCAATAAAATAACAGATCTGTTACAATTTTTAAAAAGGGAAATAGAATCCCACAAACGTACAAATTTGATGACCAAGTCAGAGAACGAGAATAAACATTTTTATGATTCAGTGCGCAATTCCAGTTCTCTATCTCGCAGACCGGAAATTGCCTACTATTGCAGAGGCACGAAAGACAAAACAAAAACTTTCACATCTGCCGATCTTTTCAGCACCACGATAAAAGAAAATAAAAATCGAAATGTCTGCATATTTTGTAGTAAGCCGCATGATAGTGCGAGGCAAAAACAGTAACCATCAAATCAGCAAAAACACTAACCATCGAAGACAAAAAATCTCTTGTAATGAGGTCTGGTGCCTGTTTCCGTTGTTTACGTGTTGGACATCAGAGCCGTTCATGTAGAATGAAGCTACAATGCGCTTTTTGCGGTAACAGACATTTAGATATAATGTGTTTTTCTAAGAGCGATATAAAAAACACTTCATCAGAGAATGATAATAAAGATGACAAAAATGTTAAGAGCATTTTATCTATAGAGAATAATGCACTGACCAACCGTTCATGCTCTCAGGAAGTCTGTTTACAAACTTTGATAATATGCATTAACGTGAATGGTGTCCAACATTATATTCGTGCAATTATAGACACAGGAAGTTCAAAATCATATGTTAGCAAATTTGTTGCCGAGAATTTCAGATTACGAAGTTTAGGGAAAGAAACCGTTACTCACGGACTGTTCGGTGGAATAGCAAAAAATGTAGAGCATAAAATATATTTAGTAGAACTTCACAATATTGACCACAGTTTCGGTTTCAAGATAGAAGTAATGGATCAGGAGACAATTTGTGTGATGTTGTCATCACATCATTCCATCGCTATTCGCAACAGTGATTAGCGATCACTCTTTTCCCCTTGGTTTTGGTGGAGGAAGTGAAGTGGAGTGACGAGTGCAGGGTTTTTTTAAGCGGGAAGAAACAACATGCTTGCATGTCAAGGTGGTTTTTAGTAGTACGGTGGTAACCGCAGGTTGTGATAGGATGTTTTTCTTTTTTTTAATGGTGTTTAGATATAGCTACATAGCAGGTTTCTCAGGCAGTGTTTCCAGTCCTCAACCATCTGAGTTAAAGTTCAATATAAATTTGTAATATTACGATATGAGAACTGCTTTGCTGGATCCTATTAGATGCTATTATTAGTTTGTTCTAAAATGTTTCCCAAGGTGTCGACGTATCTATATATATAAGTGTGCCTGTGTTTTAGACAACGCCATTAGAATAAAGTTGATTTTTGGATATAGGATCTTGGTATATATTTAATCATCGTTCAGCTTATTCACATATGAAGGTGAGTGGTCGATCATTATCATTTTTTTATTTTACACCAGCTCAATCACTCAGAGTTGACCTACAAGACACCGTAAGAGGTTTTTGCGGTCCAAAATATACACAACGTTTTTATTATGAATTGTTCCCACCACCATTGTATTAATCATTCCACAAGGAACGAAACATATAACACCACAATTTGTGCCTCCATTACTAAACTTAAGAGCTCTAAGTGTATTGATAAATTGAAGAGTTCTGGCATTCCTTTTAGCGATGTTGTCTTTAAGGAAAATTTATGTTTATTCGGTAGAAATCCTAAGGAAATACATTCTCTCATTGGTGCCGTTATGCGGGAAATTTATTTACGGGAGAGATTATACAAGTGTCGGAAAAACTCGTTGCAATGAATACTCTTTTGGGTTGGACAGTTATGGGTGTAACTGAAGAAAAAGAAACGTGCAGTTCAAAGATTCTTCTGTCACTTCACGTTAATAATTCAAAACTTTCCGAGTTATGGGAATTAGATACCTTAGGTATCCGGGATCCATTCGAGAGTGGCAAAAAAGGATTAAAGGATTCGAGCTCTATCGAAAATTTTGAAAAGGATTTAAAAGTTCTTTCTGACGGCAGGTATGAGCTTTCTTTGCCCTTCAAGGGTGAAACCGAATTACCTAGTAACAGGGATTTAGCTTTTAAGAAGCATCGACGAATGTGTCAGAATGCAATCAAATCGGGATATTTTTCAGATTATGTTGCGGTATTTAGAGAGTGGGAAACTTTAAAGATAATCGAAAGGATCCCAGATAACGAGATCGAAGCAGAGAAAGTTCACTATCTTCCCCACATACCAGCAATTAAATATTCGAGTGAAACAACTAAAATTAGACCAGTTTTCGACGCTTCAGCTAGGGAAACGAATGGGCCTTCTTTAAATGACTGCTTATTTACAGGTCCCAGTTTGATAGAGCTCATCCCGGACATAATTGATAGATTTCTTTTATATCCTATTGGGTTATCTGCAGACATTGAAAAGGCTTTTCAGTTAGCTATTGTTCCGGAGCACAGAGATTATCTAAGATTTTTTTTCCAGGTGACAGTGAAATTATTTACCGACACTGTAGGGTGGTGTTCGGGGTATGTTCTAGTCCATTTCTTTTATCAGCATCAATTAATCATTTGTTGGATCATTTGTCCGATGAATATTCTGAAATTGCTACAATACTTAAACACTCTTTTTATGTAGACAATTGTACAAGCTCAAAACAATTAGGGGAGCACATGGTTTTAACGAAATTACGCAAATACTTACACCGATAAGTAACATAAAATAAATCATCCATAATTAAAAGCCTAGCAGGAAATAGAAGAAGAAAACTTCACATGCAAATCAAAGTTCATGACGTCAAAAACCAGAAAAAGAACATAAGGGCGGAAATCGGGATGTTGCAGAAACATCTGTTTCACTGCCATAACTGTGAAATTCGATTGCTCAGTTATTCTTTTTGAGAAAAGGTGACTTGAAAATATCTCAGCAACGTGATTTACCGGAATCCATGGCATGGCGTATTATAGGCAGACTTGAATCCGGGCAAACACAACGTAGTGTCGCGGACGCTGTTGGAGTCGCCAGAAGTGTCGTTGCAAGGCTGTGGAATCGATTCCAAGAAACAGGGAATGTTAGACGTCGACCAGGGCAAGGTCGGCCACGTGCCACTACAGCAACTGATGACCGGTATATACTGTTAACAGCTCGTCGAAACAGAACAGACAATGCTACTCAGCTGCAAAGACAGTTGCTCTTGGCAACAGGACGAAGGGTGTCCAGCCAAACAGTACGTAATAGGCATCATCAGGGAGGTCTCTATGCACGTAGGCCAATGGTCTGCATTCCGCTGACCTCACGCCACCGTGCGGCCCGAAGAAGATGGGCTGCTGAACATCGAGATTGGAAGCAACATGATTGGAGCCAAGTGCTGTTTACAGACGAGTCCCGATTCAGTCTGGAGTGTGACACCCGACGTGTTTTGGTATGGAGGGAAAGGGGCACTCGAAATAACCCCACATTCGTTCGTGAAAAATCACAATACAGACGAGCTGGTTTTATGGTATGGGGTGGAATCAGCATAGTTGGACGTACGGACCTGCATATCACTCGGAATGGTACTTTGACGGCCCGAAGGTATGCAGACGAGATACTGAGACCTCATGTCATACCTTACGCTGCAGCAATTGGAGATTCCTTTGTTTTCCAGCATGATAATGCCAGACCGCATACAGCTCATCTTGTGGAGAACATGCTTGAAGCTGAAACAATACAGCGTATGGAATGGCCAGCGTGCTCTCCTGACCTGAATCCAATCGAGCATGTTTGGAACATGCTCGGACGACGCATTGCTGCGAGACCAAGGCCTCCTTTTACTCTCCGAGACTTCGAGATTGCACTTCTTGAGGAGTGGAACAGTATTCCCCAAAGTCTTATCGATAACATCATCGCATCCATGGAAAACAGGTTGCAGCAGTCTTAGCTGTTCGAGGAGACCACACGCCATATTAAAAATCTTGCATCATTTCTAAACAATACTTTTTTTTATCGTTTACATGTAACCAAATTGTTGCCCTAAATCATCTTTTCGTGTTTTTTCCATATTTTCAAAGAATTTAAGCTTAATTACAAATTTTTTTACGTCTTTTTTCTGTATTGCGCATTGATACGCGTGTACTATCCATTTTATGTCAATACGTGGCTGTCTCGCACGGTTTTCTTAACTTCTTTGCTTGTTCCCCTATTTTTTTTTTTAGCAGTGTATTTCTGGGGTTTTCAACGAGCAAGAAATGGAAAGTTTCATTCTTACTGCTCAGCAAGTTATGCTTAAGGGGTGTTTCAATCTGAGATGCTGGGAGAATAATATCGCGAATTCACATATTTCGAAATTCTCTGGTGATACTAATGTGTTAGGCATCACTTGGTATTTGGATAAGGACACTCTTAGATGCAAAGTGTTAGGCGATACTTTGAAAACTGTTGATAAAATGACGAAGATATCAGTTCTATCCATTGTACAACAAATTTTTGATCCTGTGGGTATCTTGTCTGCAGATACTTTGCTACCGAAGCTTTGGCTACAGGAGACTTGGAAAATCAAATTGTCTTGGGATGAACCCTTACCCGATGAGTTGCGTAATAAATTTTGCAAATAGTTTGATTAAATTTCTTGTTTAGATAATATCGAGATTCCGCGATATACACCGATTAATGATAAATCTGAATTACACGTTTTCGTGCGTATGTTACACGTTTTCGTGGACGCATGTAAGACGTCATATGCTGCGTGTGTTTTCGTGCGTACAGATTGTGTTTCAGGACTAAAAATTTCCCTGTTGCGAGCAAGAGCGCGAGTAGCACCAGTTAAAAATATAACAATGCCTCGCTTGGAGTTACTAGCATGTAGTATAGGAGTAAGACTTGCTAATTCGGTCAGAATTGCATTAGAATTGTTTGACATTGAAACTACTTACTGGACGGATTCAATGGTTGCACTTTGGTGGATAAAGAATTATGGGGAATGGTCGATATTTGTATCCAACCGTGTAAAGGAAATTAATAAAATTGCACCCGATAAAAATTGGAAACACGTGCCAGGGACTTTAAACCCCGCTGATTTGATTTCACGTGGGTGTTTACCAAAACAGTTGTTAGACGCTAAGTGGGTTGAGGGTCATCCTTGGTTACTTAATTCACTTGAAACGTGGCCGGTTACGGAAATAGTTTGCAAAAAAGATTATCTCGATTCTGAAAGCAGGAAAGTAAAATTGAACTGCGTGAATGTGACAGAGGAATCTATTCCTTGGTATTGTACTAAATTCTCTGATTATCATTCAGTAATTCGTCTAATCGCATGGATTTTAAGATTCATTAATAATTCTCGCATAACGGCTGAAAATAGAAAATTTCACGAACTTTCAGTCTTGGAAATTGAGGCTGCGGAAAAAGCTCTTATACGCTCAGTTCAACATATTTACTTTCCAGATCTCAATACTGTTCCCATTGTAAATGCATTTCAAGACAATGAAGATATAATTCGCGTGAAAACTAGAATCACTCAGCGAAATGATGATCCAGACTTTGTAGCGCCTATATTATTACCCAGTGAATGTACGCTAACAATTCCTCATTGAATACTTTCACAAAAAGAATCACCATGCAGGTGTTCAGATTCTTCAATCAATTATTAGAGAAAAATTTTGGATTTTAAAGTCTCGAAAATCCATAAGAAACGTTGTCAAAAACTGTGTTCGATGTCGAAGGTACAATGCTAAACCAGCCGTGAGTGAACCGGTGACTCTTCCTGCCGATCGGGTCAAAGATGCAAATGTATTTCAAGTGGTGGGAATTGATCTGGCTGGACCTCTATATCTTCGAAAAGGTGAAAAGGTATGGAGAGTTCTTTATACTTGTGCGATATTTCGCGCAATACACTTGGACATTGTTACATCTCTGTCAACTGAGAACTTTTTACTATCCCTTCGTCGATTTATCGCACGTCGAGGTAGACCTGATACCATCTATAGTGATAACGGAACGAATTTCAGGGGAGCTTTTCGGGAACTCCAAAATTTAAATTGGAACAAAATTAAGCGTGAGACAGAAATAGACAAAATTAAGTGGAAATTCAATCCTCCTACGGCGGCCTGGGGGGAGAGGCTCGTGCGGATGATAAAAGAGCTGCTGCGACGATCTTTGGGCAAAACTATTTTGACTTACGATGAACTCTCTACGATTTTATGCGATATAGAAGCAATAATTAATTCCCGATCTCTGACTTTCGTATCAGAAGATTCTCTTGATTTGGTACCATTAACACTAGCAATGTTCTTGACACAAAATCCAGTTTTCGATGTGGCAGATATAGTTATGAGTAAATTTTCAAAATTTCAAAGAAGAGTGAAAAATCGCCAGAAACTTCTTCAGGACTTAAAATCGCGCTTTCGAAAAGAATATTTAAGTCAGTTAGTTCAAGGCCAACCAAAAGCAAAAGCTTGAGAATTCGTCATAGGAGAAGTTGTTCTCATTGAAGATCCGAATAAAAAGAGGGTTTATTGGCCTTTGGGAAAGGTGATAGAGGTAATCCGGGGCAAGGATGGAAAAATTCGTACTCTTAAGTTAAAGTCTAACAACTCTATTTTAATCTGACCTGTGCAGAGAGTCTTCCCTCTAGAAATACAGCCTGGTCCATCTGATGTGTGCTTAGAGCTTCTTCAGTCGATTGTAATTACTACTGATTCCTCTCCTCCGGTGATTCCTGACCCTTCTTCGGTGACTACTTCCGATTCCTCCTCTTCGGTGGTTCCTGACTCATCTCCTACAGTGGTTGCTAGCACCAGTCGTCAAGGAATGTCGGATGCACATTCCCCAAAAATCCCGCCTGTAGGAAGACGTATCACTCCTGATGGTGAGCTGAGAGAACATGTGACCAGGTATGGTAGGAAAATACGGGTGCCTAAACGCCTGGACTCTTTACTGAGTGTGGCGTTGAATGTGAACCAAACTACATTTTTTGAGTCTTAATACGACCCAAAAAAGGGGGGAGAAGATGTTGCGTCACAGTTGTACTTAGATTGGCTCCCGCTAGGGGAGAATTTTGTTATTCTTGTTTTTATGTAACTGGAGTGTGGCTTGTGTTTTCGTCTATTAAAGATGTGTCTGTCTTCAGTAGAATCGAATATTCATTTATTGTCTTCTGTGTAAATAAACAAGAACCCTACAGGACTAGGTCACCATTTTAAATAGGCAGAGTAGCATCACCGATGAAAAGGAAGGTGAGTGAAAATCATCTTTACTTTATTTGCTTTCTGTTCTAATAGAGAGGGAATTTATTGATCGATTGAAGCACTAAAGATCTGCTGCAATGATCCTAGCCTATTAGTTCCTAGAGCTATGATAGTAACGTTGCACTTAGAAGGTTAGAAAGTACTTAGGCGTGGTGGCGTATTGATAACTTAAGACATTTTTTCCCAACTCGGCAGGCACTTGTCTCGACGATATTCGCCCATTCATGCAGAGAATATTGCTGACTTCTTTATTGTTGTCCGCTCTCACTGACCTTCGCTCCAAGAGACGGAGCGCCAGGGAGCATACTTTGTTTTGTATGTTTTGTTGGTTGTTCAGTTTGCTCTGTTATGTGAGTTGCAGTAGCTGCGCATTAAAATATCTTATCTAAATTTGTCTTTAAATGTCAACGCCTTACTCACCATGTATGTACATTTGCGTCGCATTCAACTGTTGTACTATAAAGGTGAACCAACATCGCTCCCTACAATGGGATAACACAAGAACGTCAACGCTTTGGTTGGGATTTGAATCCAAGTCCCTCCCGGGGAACTTATTTTAATCAAGTGCCTAATCTATATGTGTCATCTAAAAATAGAAAAAGTTACTAACAACAGAAAATCATTTTGCTTGTCTGTTTTGTCGTTGCTTTGAACAGTCAATTGGAGAGTCGGTGTTTTATGCATTAAGAAACTCTAATGACACATCCTTTTCTCCCTCTGGGACACACCCTGTAGTGTCGCTTCGGCAGACGACAATTAAATCCACATCAATTTATCGTTTGACCATCAAGATTTTAATTAAATAAGTTGAACATGTGTGGCAACATAAGTGATATAAAAAAAGAAGAATCAATGTTTTGTTGTGCCTGTTAGATGTATTCGATTTCAAAAATATAGATTAACTAGCTGAAAACCCGCGCTTCGCTACGGAGTACATTGAAATTAAATACAACGGTCAATGTATGCAATTAATTCGAAAAAAAAAATATATATATATAATAAATACGACGATCAATATATACAATTGATGTAAAAAAACATATTTATAAAAAATCGTAAGGGATATTTTTTATAGACAAAATAAAGTCCAATCGTCTGCCGCATTAGCAAGAAAAAAATATTTTTTTGTCTATTTTTTTTTTGCACGTGACGATAAATTTATTTAAAGTACCAGAAAAAGAAATCACGTGATCAGCATTTAATAAATTAAATTCTAAAAATTAATCTTTAAAAATTCACCAAAAATCAGGAAATGGAGATAAAAATTCGAAAAAAATTTCATTTTGAAGGAATTTTTGTGATCTTTCTCGTGATATAAATTTTATAACCCTCAATGTATTATTTTAAATGCAAACGTAAAAAAGGTTTAAAAAACATCTTAAAAATTTAATTTTAAAAAATCTAAGAAGAATTTTTGAAAAATCTTTCTTAGTGCACCCCTACACTATTAGAAGAATCGCCATACAAAATTTCAGCCCTTTAGGTCCAGCGGTTTGGTCTGTGCGTTGTATGTCAGTCAGTCAGTGAATGAATGAATGAGTCAGTTACGGAACTGTTTTATATACAGTGGCTCCCAAAAGTGTTCGTACACTTACAAATTTCAATGAAATAGGGGTCTATCCATTAATTAAAATGAATATTTCAGAATGGGTATTTCATAATAAGATCTATAATCTATTCTTAACAAAAGTACATGAAATATTTTGAAAACATAGTAAAACTTTATTTTTAAGAAATCAGTAATCAAAAAGTAACAAAAACTTTATCTCACAAAAGTCATTGTACACTGAAATATTTTCGGATAAATTCATAATTAAAATTATCTTCTGGCGCTTTATTTTTATTTTTGAATTGTGGTGGCATTTAAAATATCGTTTGGCTTTAATTTTTGCTTGCCTACTCCGTAATATTCTATTTATTATTTAAAAATGGCTCGCAGTCGTAAAGAAACAACAAACAACATTCGAAAATTGATTATTTTATATCATAGTAGTGGTAAATCAGTTCGGAATATTGCTAAATTACTTAATTTATCCCATTCTACTGTGCAGTATGTGAAAAAACGCTTTAAAGAAGAAAATTGGATCGAAAACAAGGTAAGAAAAGGCCGTCCGTCAAAGTTAACAAAACGTGATCCGAGATTTATAATTAGAAAATTTGTGAAAAATTCACGTTTGAGTGCTGTAAAAGTTTCTGCAGAATTCAATGAAACATTTTCTACTTCAATTTCACCTGAAATTTTTTGACGAGTTCTCAGAACAGCTGGATTACATGGGCGTTCTGCCCATAGAAAATTTTTTGTGAGTGAGAAAAGCAGAAAGTTTAGGCTTCCCTTCGCACTATCAATGATAAATAAGCCCCAAACCTATTGGAATAATGTCTTATTTGCCGATGAACATTTTTGGTGCTGATGGGAGTATAATTGTATTAAGAAGAAAAAAAATGAGGAACTTAATCCCATGAACTTAGTAGGAACAGTTAAGCATGCCGGTGGAGGTATCCTTGTGTGGGGGTGCATGTCAGCATCAGGACTAGGAAATTTGGTATTTATTGATGGAATAATGAATCATGCTGTTTTTATAAATATTTTAAGAGACAATTTAAAATTATCAGCTCAAAATTTGGGTATTGGAAACAACTTTGTTTTCTTATCGAGGTAACGATCCTAAGCACACGGATCTCAACGTTCGCATCTGGTGTCTCTATAATTGTCCACAAGTTTTGAAAACACCACCTCAGTCGCCAAATTTAAACCCAATAGAACATATTTGGAGATAACTTGAGGTTCGAGTACGAAAACACGACATTCACACGAAAAGTGAACTAAAAACAATTATGATGGAAGAATGGATAAACATTGATGCAAAAATTACAAAAAAACTAAAGCAATCTATTCCCAGACGTTTAAAAGCTGTTGTGGATGCTAAAGGATATCCTACTAAATATTAATTTAACGAAAAATTAGAATATTTACTAATATGTAGAGATTTTTTACAAGTGTACGATGACTTTTGTGAGATAAAGTTTATGTTACTTTTGGATTATTGGTTTCTTAAAAATAAAGTTTTACTATGTTTTCAAAATATTTCATGTAGTTTTGTTAAGAATAGATTATAGATCTTATTATTAAATATCCATTCTGAAATATTCATTTTAATCAATGGATAGACCCCTATTTCATTGAAAATCGTAAGTGTACGAACACTTTTGGGAGCCACTGTATATAGATTATTAAGTTGTATAAGCAACATCTGTTAAATAATAAAATAATATTTATATTGGAGTCAGAGAAGCGTTATTATCATTCACCTACAGTTTAAGACGCCTCATTGGTGGACTCGTACGTGATAGAATCCTACTATGGCTGACGAAGATGCAAGCAATGAAAATGACCCTAGTGCAACAACTGCGGCTATCGCCAAGGTAAGCGTCAAAGTTCCTTATTTTTGGAAACCAGATCCGAAGATATGGTTCCTTCAGCTAGAAGCACAATTTAGAAATGCAAAAATAACTAAAGACCAAACAAAATATGATTATGTGATAAGTTCCATAGAACCTGAGATTTTGTCACACGTATCTGATATGCTGCTAAGTCCGCCACAAGATCGCAAATATCAAGCCATCAGGGACAGATTAATTTCATTGTATGCAGACTCGGAGACTCAAAAAACTCAAAAATTACTGAGTGAGCTAGAACTGGGAGATAAAAAACCATCTCAGTTACTGTGTGAAATGCGTAATTTGGCAGGTGACAAAGTTACAGATACTTTCCTAAAAACATTGTGGCTCCAGCGTCTACCTGTTAATATGCACAGCATTATATCCGTTAGAGGCGAAGATTTGTCAAAAGTGGCGACGATGGCTGATAAGATTTGGGAATTAAATCCTATTTCCCCCCAAATAGCTGCTACTTCGTCCATTACCGTAAACTCGGGGCTGATTGAAAGCTTACAAAAACAGATGAATGAACTTAGTTTACAAGTTTCTATTTTATCCAGACAATGGCACAGTTATTCACATTATCGTTACCGAACCAAATCAAGAGGTAGGAGTTTCAGTGGTAACAGGTCCAGTAATATCTGTTACTATCACGAAAAATTTGGCGACAAGTCATTTAAGTGTAAACAACCGTGTAACTTATCTGGATCACAGACAAACAACCCGGAAAACTAGTCCCCCGTCTCTCATTGACGACAGGGAGACAAGGGGTAGAGCTGAGTCGTCTTTTCATCAGCGACAAAGAATCGGCCACCCAGCTTTTAATAGATCCCGGGGCAGAACTGTCCGTTATTCCTCCATTACCTGCAGATAAAAGAGTTGTCTCGAAATTAGAACTATTTGCTGCAAATGGCACGAAAATTAAAACATATGGCCAAAAGTTACTCAAGCTTGATCTTGGACTCAGACGATTGTTCATTTGGCCCTTTGTAATTGCGGATGTGAACAGACCGATAATAGGTATAGATTTTCTTGCAAATTTTAACCTTTTGGTAGATTCCAAAAATCGCAAATTGATTGATGACACTACATTGTTAGTAAGTAAAGGAACTCCTTGTTTTCAAAATAATAATAATATTCCTATTTTAAATGCCGTACATGATCCATATAAAAATATTATTAACGATTTTCTGGATTTGCTAAAACTGAATGTAGTTAACAATAAGGTCAAAAATCATAACATCGAACACTACATAGAAACCAGAGGACCACCCATTTTCGCTAAGGCTAGGAGGTTATCAGCAGAAAAACTCAAAGCAGCCAGAAAAGAATTTTAATTTATGCTTCAAATGGGTTTCTGCAGACCGTCTAAAAGTAATTGGTCGAGCCCACTACATCTGGCTATGAAGAAATCTGGTGATTGGAGACCTTGTGGGGACTATCGAGCGTTAAACAATGTTACGATACCCTCTTCCATTAGATACCAATAGATACCCTCTTCCATTTTTAACGGATTGCAGTTATGTTTTAGCGGGAACAACAATTTTCTCTTCCATTGATCTCATTAGAGCGTACCAACAAATACCGGTTCGCGAGCAAGATATACCGAAAACAGCAATTCTCACGCCTTTCGGCTTATTCGAGTTCCCTTTCATGACGTTTGGCCTGCGCAATGCGGCCCAAACGTTCCAATGTTTCATGAACTCGATGCTGTATGGACTAGATTTTGTATTTTGCTACTTGGATGACATTCTAATAGTCTCTCCCGATGAAGAAACTCATCAGCAACATGTACGAGCAGTCCTCGAAAGACTAAACGAATATGGTCTATGCATTAATGCGGCAAAATGTAAATTCGGTCAAACTAAACTTGCATTTCTTGGGTACGAAGTGTCAGCTGAAGGGCTTAAACCTCTTTCAACGAAAGTTGATACAATCAATAACTTCCCAGAACCTAAGACATTCATTAGTTTAAGACGATTTTTAGGTATGGTGAATTTTTATCACCGATTTATACCAAATTGTGCAAAATTGCAACAACCTTTAACAGCATTGCTCAGTGGTATCAAAAAGAACTGCAGAAAAGAAATAACTTGGACGAAAGAAACAAGAAACGCTTTCCGAGCTTTAAAAGATGCACTTAGTCATGCCACGACTTTAACTCACCCATCCGAAAAGGCTGAAATATCATTAACGACAGATGCCTCCGATACTGCTATTGGAGCTGTTTTGCATCAGATCGTGAGTAATGAAAAACAACCCTTGAGTTTCTTTTCTCGATCTCTCACGCCAACACAGAGAAAATATAGTGCCTATGACAGAGAGCTATTAGCCATCTACACAGCAGTGAAACATTTCAAATACGTCTTAGAAGGTCGATCTTTTACAATATATACGGATCACAAGCCAATAACATTTGCCTTCCAACAAGATTTGGAAGAAGCCTCGCCACGGCAAGCTAGACAACTGTCATACATTGGCCAGTTCTCAACTAATATCCAATTCATTCAAGGGGATGAAAATACCGTTGCTGACACACTCTCTCGTATAGACACCATTTCTGTGCCATCTTCAATAGACTTACAAACTATAGCAAACGTTCAAGAAGATGAAGATTTGGAAATACTGAGAAACAACCCAAACTTAAGAATCTTACAAATTCCTATGCCGGACATCGACAAGAAAATCTACTGCAATACTTCTACAAATTATTATCGTCCATACATATCCGCAAAATTTCGGCAGAACATATTTTCATCAATCCATAACTTATCTCATCCCGGAATAAGATGCACAATAAAATTGATTACGAAACGTTTTATATGGCCCAACATGAAAAAAGACTGTCAAATGTGGACTAGAGCATGTATATCATGCCAACGTTGCAAAATCCACAGACATACACAGTCAGCTCTGGGAGAATTCAAAATACCCCCACATAGATTCCAACATTTAAACATAGATTTGGTTGGACCGTTACCTATTTGCCAAAGGATTCAAATATCTCCTAACTATAATCGATCGTTATACTCGATGGATTGAGGCGGTGCCGTTGGAAGATAAATCAGCAGAATCAATCGCTAAAGCTATGGTTCATAACTGGTTTTCACGCTTCGGAATACCGAATCGCATAACATCCGACCAAGGACGACAATTTGATAGTCAACTTTTTCAAGCCTTGGGAAAATATCTCGGTTTTCATACGAATACTACGACTGCGTATCATCCGCAGGCGAATAGTTTGATCGAAATACAGCACAGAACTTTGAAAGCAAGCCTAAAATGCCACCTGCTGGAATCAAAGTCTTGGCTGTCAGCATTGCCTTTCGTTCTTTTAGGCATAAGATCTGCCATCAAAGAAGATTTGGGTTGCTCATCAGCAGAACTTGTATACGGAACCGCCTTAGCATTACCTGGATAATTCTTTTCAACAGCACCTCTCATGAAACAGTCGGAATTTTCTCAAAACCTTCAGAAATTAATAAGAGAAATTAAGCCAAGTCCAACCACAACCCACGGAAATAGAAAAGTCTTTGTTTCTAAACAACTTTCCAATTGTTCTCACGTATTCCTATACAACAACATCAACAATTCTTCACTACAGCCTGTCTATTTTGGACCATAACATTATTTGAGTTAAGAAATTTAGTTTCGTAAAAATGTAAGAATAGGTTTGCAAATGCACTAGAATAGCTATTTCCCATAGGTATACCCTTTATCTGTTTAAAGAAACATAAGCCATTAAAGAGGTAGTTTTCAAAAATATTAAATTTAGATAAATCAATCCTGTCACATTTTAAGATTAAAGTACTATTTAGATAAGCATCATAAATTTCTGAACAAGATAATCATTAAATTATCATGCGGAATACTGGTAAAAAGGTTTTCAAAATCAAACGTGTATATGCTATCTATATTCTTACTTTTTAAAAAATTTAGAACAACCTGGTTATTATTTATAATAAAGCTATTTTCGGTAACCTTAATTTTATTTAGAATAATTTTTAAATAGCTAAAGAACTTTTTACTGAACAAAGTGTTATATAACAATTTGTACTACATGTAACAAACCTAAATTTAGTAGGTACTTTATGGAATTTTATGGTAGGAAACAGGTAAGGGTATTTTATGCTATTAATCTTAAACTTAAATTTTTTGCTAAAGGCTAAAATCCTATTATCTATTTCTTTTTTGGTAAGGTTAAGGTGACTGCCTACGTTGAAAATGCCATTTTTGACTATTTTGATCAATTTAATTTTTTGCAAGAATCTTGTAATTCCATCTTTTCTCTTTTCAAAACAGTTTTGATTTTAATTCTACGTCAATTAGAAGCAGAGTTATAACTATTTTAAAAAACATCGTCTAATACAAAATTTAAGTGACAAACAACTTTAAATGCGACCATTTTTTGACCATTTTGGTCAATTTTATTTTTTTCAAGAATCTTGTAATTCAATCTTTTCTCTTTTCAAAACCACTTAGATTTTCATTCTACATCAATTAGAAGCAGAGTTATAGCTATTTTAAAAAACATCGTCTAATACAAAATTGAAGTGACAAACAACTTTAAAGGCGTTTTTCTCAGAATTATGTTTTTTAGCAAAAATCTCTACCGTTATCATGATATTTCAGATAATAATGTATATAATTTGATAAAATTTTCAGGAAATGTTTTAGATGCTATTGTTAATGAAATGACCTACAATAATTGATGTATAATAAATAGTTTTTTGTTTGGGGCTGTTTTTATAAGGAAAGGAATGACGAATTTGGGAAAATTTTCATATTGGAACATAAAATTGTCTGTATTATTTTTGCATTTCAAAATTTCTCTTAGATTGTAGGTCATTTTGAAGATAACTGTTATATGTATCATTTGTGAGAAGGAAATTAAAATAGTAGCATTAGAATTTTGTTCAGAGTGATAAGCGTTTTAGCTAAATTTCATTAAAAATTACTTCAAATTGACCAATTTATAAAAAAGTATAGTGTTTACAGGAAAGTTTTTTTTTAATTTTTTATTTTTAAATGCTGTTTTACCATATGAGACCAAAAAATCCTTAAAAAAACAATTTTTTAAAAAAATTGGCTCCGAACGTAGGCAGTCACCTTAATTTTTTGATAGGTATTATTTGAGTTGTATTCCCTAGAAATTAACTGCTTAAAATAATCTTTACACATAAAACCAAAGTTATTGGCAGCCTTATCAACAACCGTAATATAATTTTTAAATAATTTTAAAATTATTTAAAAGTTATTCTAAATAAAATTAAGGTTACCGAAAATAGCTTTATTATAAATAATAACCAGGATATTCTACATTTTTTAAAAAGTAAGAATATAGATAGCATATACACGTTTGATTTTGAAAACCGTTTTACCAGTATTCCGCATGATAATTTAATGATTATCTGTTCAGAAATTTATGATGCTTATCTAGATAGTACTTTAATCTTAAAATGTGACAGGATTGATTTATGTAAATTTAATATTTTTGAAAACTACCTCTTTAATGGCTTATGTTTCTTTAAACAGATAAAGGGTATACCTATGGGAAATAGCTATTCTAGTGCATTTGCAAACCTATTCTTACATTTTTACGAAACTAAATTTCTTAACTCAAATAATGTTACCTGATTCAGATATATTGATGACCTCATAATTTTTAACTGCAACGATTTGGAATTTCTTAATCAAATCTACCCAAAGGAACTAACTTTAAACCGGACTAACGATAATAAACTTTGTGCGACTTATCTGGATTTAAAAATTAAAATTCAAAATAGAGAAATAAAAATAGGGATATATGATAAAAGGTTAGATTTTAACTTTGAGGTTATCACGTTTACCAATTTCCATAGCAACTTAAACTATAAAATTGATTATAATATTTTTTACTCACAACTTTACAGAATAAAAAACATATGTAACAACGCTGAGGATTTTTTGGAGGCATGTAACATTTTCAAGGAAAACTTAAGTAAAAACAATTTCTCTAAAAATTTCGGCAATTTAAAAGTTTTAAAAAAATGGCATTTTGACTCAGGAATTTTTAGATGTTTAGAATAGTATTTATGTTTTCATTTGGTTAAGCTGTAATGGGGGGGGGTGGCACTGTAGAAATATTACAATGACGTAACTTCTAGGATAGAATTGGCTGCTGTTTCGCCATAACCGTCACTTACGGATTGCATGTACGGTGCGTTGAGCCCATACTGTAAGTTGTGTTTGTCTTTTTCATTTTCTTTTGACTAATTGCTTCCTTGGGGGACTCGGGGCCTTGGGATGTCTTTTGGGCTTACCTGCATCCTGTTCAGAAAGTTCCCCTTGAGGTAACTGATTTGGTTAAGCTCCCTGATGACGAGACCTGTCGGTTACCTCTATGTTGTTTTATGGTTCAGTTCCGGCACTTATACAGAATCTTGCCGTTGGTGCGTGGATGCCCAGGGTGCTTGATTTCTGTTTGTTTTTTGTCTATATTCGTTTTATTTTTATTTTTATCTATCTCTGTTGGATTATTTATTTGTATTAAAAGTGTGCTTATTTATGCGTGTGTGTGAAGAAAGCTAATAAAGTTTTGGGTTAATTTGTTTCCAATTTTTATTCATGTTGATTTTGGGGTTTTATAGTTGGGTCTCTGAACTTAATCGTGTTCTCTCACATGATTCATACCCGTCGATCTGTCATCTTTTTCCAACGTTTTGTGTGTGACAATGCTTCTTCAAAATTTAGTCCATTTATTACCTATTAAACTGTTTTCCTAGGGTTGTTATGTTGGAGACTTTCATTCTCGCCAATGGCGATACTTTATAGGGCGAACGCCAAATGCGCCCAGCTAACGGAAAAGTACCCAAAATGCTAAGATAATATAATGAAATTTAAAGTTCTACGTATTTAATGTCCATTTAATAGTCTCTACGTATCCTCAAATAGTCTGGATAATGCGTCTGCATGGGGCATTTTAGATCCAGGACAATGTTTCACACTTACATCATATTTTTGGAGCGCAAAAACCCATCGTTGTAATCGTGAAGATTGAGGGGCACATTTTGTTAGGTAAGATAGAGGGTTGTGGTCTGTATATAGTTCTATTTCAGAACCGAAAACGGAACAGCTTTCTCAGACGCACCGCCCTTGGCGACAAATTGGCGCCAAAAAATTTTGCCGCCAACTTGACGAAAAGTTGGCGTCATAAGTTTTGGACGCCAACCTGACGAAAAATTGGCCTAATAAACTGTCCAGTACCTATATAAATAAATACCTAATAAGGGTGGGTGGGACTGGGGCCTCAGACTTTGAGGAGAAAAGTCATAAGAAATAAGCTCCTGATGTACGCATATTTCTTATAGAATCTACCGGGAAATTGTTACACTTTTTCGGCAATAGTTTCTATATATATTTTTTCGTGTATCTCTGTCTCTATCCCTCTATCTATCTATCTATCCATATACATACATATATATATATATATATATATATATATAATTGTCAGTTTGCTACACGAAAAACAAGACCCAAACCGTAAGCTTCTCTGTGCACCATACTCCTTCCCATCGATCTTATTTCTGCACACCCAAACATACCCATCAGAAACATTATTCTTTTTTCTTAATTTTATTTTTAAATCACATTTCACGCAAAATATATCAGGCTTTAAAAACTTCAAATCCCACAAGAATTCGAAAAATATCATTCGATCAGAATGAATAAACCCATGTACAAGTGATTCATTTACCACCCCTTCCGTATATCTATCACAAGAATAACGCCCTCTAACAGTACCCAAAACCTTCGCCTGGTATTTACTAACAACATCCTTCACACTTAAAATGGCCGCCATCATAAATCTCGTAACAATTCACAATCAAAAAACTTTCAAACTAATCCAAGCAACATCAAAAGACGATTAAATACCCATAATTGGTCAAAATAAATCACGTGATACATGCGTCACGAAATGATCACATGATAAAAAGTCACAAATTTACAGGAGCCACAACGTTGGCGCCTTAATCGCCTCAACTTGGCAACCAAAAAATTTCGCCAAAATCGCACGGTTACCACGCCATACACAAAATCGTCAAACTTGGCAGGGCGGTGCGTCTGCGAAAGCCGTGCCCCGAAAACTAGAGTTTCATACTTCTTCAACTCCAGACGATAGCATATGCTTCTCTCTCTATTGTAGACCAAGCTTTCTGGGTTTTATTCACTTTTTGACTTGCGTAAGCAATAGGTCGAAGTAAACCATTGTTTCTTTGAGATAAACAAGCAGCAATACCATACTGGGAAGCATCCGCATGTATTATAAATGGTTCACTCATAACAGGAGTGTGAAGTGCTGTGGCGTTCATCAAAGCAGCTTTTAGTTTGTTAAAGGCTATATTGTGTACATCTGACCAGAGGAAATTATCTGGAACTTTCTTCTTAGTGAGCTCTGTGAGAGGTAAGGCGATCTCAGCGTAGCAAGGTACGTATTCTCGATGATAGTTGCACAATCCGGTAATGCTCCTCAGTTGTTTCTTGGTTGAGGGTATTGGTAGTTGAGATATTGCCTTGATTTTATCAGGGTCTACTTGATGTTTCCCAGAACCGATGATATGACCTAGGTATTTAACTTCTGATCTTGCAAACTCGCATTTTTTTTTAAATTTACAGTAAACTGCAGTTTTTCTAAGTTAGAGAGGAATAACTAGACGTGGAGAGTGTTAATATCCAGATGTTTTAGATGGTCCTTCATATTATTGGAAAATATTGCAATGTCGTCTATATAAGCACGACTAAATTCTCTGTATGACGCTAGAGCTTTGTTCATTACTCGCTGAAATGTAGCCGCTGCATTTCTTAGACCAAAAGGCATCACCTTTAACCTGTACTGAGCTCTGTGGGTCTTGAACGAAGAGAAATATCGACTTTCTTTTTCCATCGGAATAGCCCAATATCCCTTCAATAAATCGAGTGTAGTAATAATATTGGCCTTTTCTATGCAGTGGAGTAGTTGAAGGGCATCTTCCATGGGAAAATCATCAGCTTTGGTAACGGCGTTGAGGGATCCGTAATCGATACACAAACACAAGTCTCCATCCTTCTTGTTTACACACACAATGGGATGAGCGATCTCTGCTGAACTCTCTTCTATTAAGTCTAATTCGAGTAATTTGGATTCTGTCTTTTTCAGATAAATGCTGTAGATTTAGATCGTGGATTTTCTCAGACGATTTTTGTTGACGCACAGCTCTAGGAGATGCATGAATTTCACCAAATTCTTCATCGTCATCAAAAAGGATTCCGACTGCATTAACTCTTGGGTAATATCTCCTGATTTTGTTTACATGACAGTGTCGCACGTTTCCATCAGGAAGTTTTATTTTGTATGAATGCATTGATGGATAGCCAACTATTTCTCCTGTTACAGTCCATCGCGCATACAACTTGTTGGAAGAGTCTGGAATCAACAGATAGACTTGTTCTCCTATGTTGAATTCTTTCGATTTTGTGCGACGATTCAAACAGTCAGTATAAGCCCGTTGCTTTCCTGCTGCAATAATTGAAGCTTGTTCTGCTGCTCTTTCTAGATTTATTTTAAGTTCTTGGAGATAATCAACAATTGACTTATCCATATTTAGTGGTAAAGAAATTTCTCCACACCAACTAGACTTAAGCACACTAAGAGGACCTCTTGCTTCTCGGCCATACATCAACTTCAACGGAGATACTCCGGTAGTACAATTTGGAACTTCTCTATAAGCAAACAACAGGAATGGAAGCATGGGCGGATCCAACCGATTTTCAAGGGGGACGGGGGAGGGTCGGGAGGTTATGGAATATCCCCTGCTCAGCGGAGGAACCGGGGGGCCTCCCCCAGAAATTTTTTTAAATATACAGTGCTTGAAAACTACTTTTTAGGCTATTTTAAGTGTCTCAAAAGCACCTTAAAATATTATTTTAAACCAAGAAATTTACATTCTCTCCCAATGAAACATGAAAACCATGGCATTTTATTCAAATACGATACATTTGGATTTTTATTTTAATTAATAAACATCTTGGTACAGATTTATAACATATTGGTACATTTTTCATAATATTTTTGTTATGTAAATGATTTCAAACCTAATTAACTTAAATGTTACAAAATTGTCCCAAATCTTAAACTGTTGAGGACAAAGGATCATATCAGGCTATATTACGTAAAGACATTACCTATTAAAAACTTTTAATATGTATATAAAAACTTTTAAAATATATGTATATAAAAACTTTTAACCTATTAAAAACTTTTAACATGTTAGATTTAATAAAGTAAAATACATTGCTCCCTGTTATATGTCGGAAATATTTCTTTAGAGCAACGAGTAAAAACGACTTGATTTCCTTTAAAACACTTTAATGGACGAACGCACCACAACACCACACAGCAACTGACATTCTGAAGAGCTAACTAACTAACTAAAAGTTACAGTTACATTATATGCTTCCGGCGCGTTAGAAGCGCCGTCTAGTGAGGAGGTAGGATGACGCAACACTCCCTTTGTCCCTTTGACAATTTAACATATAAAAGAAATTGATATTTGGACAATTTTATGTAGGCTTGAGGTGACAAAAACAAGTTTTGGCCTAAACAACAAAGTCCAATTTCCTTTTCTTCATTTTAGAAAACCTATGAACGATTTTTTTGCATCAACTTTGTCCGCAATTCCTCTGTGAATGTTTAGCAGTGCTAATGCTACAAGTCTATCCTCTCTCATGGTTGTTCTCATCGAGTCCTTCAACCTTCGAAGGGTTGAAAAGTACCTCTCGGCAGTATCTGTGCTAACCGGCAGAGTTGCAAAAATCTTCATCAATTCGTGTATTGCAGGATAAACCTCTTTGTCACACTTGATGAGAGTTTCAATGCCTGTTTCTGGAATTTCTTCATTTTTTTGTCTTTGGTTGCTGATTTAACCATTTATTTTGCCACAGGGCAACTTCATTGCTAAAAACAGCTCCACTATGACTTGAAATGTTCCCCACAGCAAACTGAAATCTAGAAAACAAGACCTTAGCTGATTCTCTTAGGTTTGTTGGGGACATTTTAACAACCGAAGTGGGTATCAGGATTAATAGTTCAAAGAGTTTCATAATGTCATCGGGGAATCTATCTTTGATATCTTGAAGTATCCGGTCTAATATAGGAATGAAAATTGTTACTCTGTAGAATTCCTCAAGCTCGACAATTTGGGGTTGGTTCGGTTTTTTTCCTTTGAGCAATACGAGGCAAAGACACCTCCGTACACATATCTTCAGCTAAACCTGTTGCTACAAGATATACATCATGGAAAAACTCTTCACACTCTGATCTTCTCTGCTCCAAGGTAGAACAAGTAGATTGAAGAGCTTCACTGGCTTCTTTTTGGTCAATGCTCTTTTTTTGGAATAGCCGGCTAAGAGGTAGAGTGATAGCTAATATGTCTGCTAGAGACTCTATGGAAACTATGAAAGAACAAGTGCTTATATTATTTTAAAGAGACAGTGCTTTGGTAGCTGCTTCGGTTTCTTTTCAAGTACTTACAACTTCAAGCACTTCATGAATTTTTGGAAGGCTTGAACAAAACAAATGAATACTATCGTGGCTTTCCACCCATCTTGTTTGGCAGAGCCCTATAAGCTGTCTGCCTAATTTTTGTTTTAAGACAGAGTTTCTCTTTGGGCTTGCTTTAAAAAAAGAAATAACTGTTTTTATAGTGTCGACTGCACTTCTGATCTCTTGAATCTTAGAAGCCGTTGTCAGTGTCAAATTCAAAGCATGGTTTAAGCACGGGCAATGGGTGGCGTTGACAGCACAACGTTTCACAGCATTCACTGCTCCCTTTACCTCAGACACCATAGTACTACATCCATCAGTGGCTATTCCTACACAGTTTTCTGGGTCCAAATTATTTTTTTAATTAATCCAAGCACAGTACTTCCTATCATTCCACCAATCAAGGAGGGTTCACTTAAATAAGTTAAGTGGTCTTCTTGTTCAAAAGCTTCAACGAGTTTTCTGGAATCCACAAAGTCCAGGAAATCTTTATAAACATTTCCTTCGTAGCAGTAGCGTGTGGAAAATGTCAATTGTGAATCATGAGCAGCATCTGTTGTTTCATCAAATAATATGCTATAGTATTTTGCAGCTTTGATTCTTTCCAGTATGACATTTTGGACTTCAGTTCCGCAACAGTTGATTAATTCATTTTGAATCGTTTTACTAGAGTACATTGCATTAGCGCATTCTAACTGGAGCTGTTTGCTGAGATTCTCATCTCCTGATTCGATACGAAAACGCACCAGTTTTCTGAAATTTCCTTCGTTTTGGGTTTGAATTTCCTTTATTACGCTGCCATCATCGCGGTGGCCTCATAGTGGAGTGTTTTGTTTCCCCAGAAACAAAATGCACTTGATCAGAAAAATGGAAGACAACATTTTTCTGTTTTCTTCCACTTGCTTGAGGTGGCCTTTATCTTGTATATTTCTTACACTAAGTTGAGGAGACTGCACTCTTACCAGAAATTCTTTACCAGTTTCAACACCTTTCTTGTGGTAAATATGGTTTTCATGTTGTATTAGACCATCTTTGCCAAGCAGTTTTCGAAAATCGGTCACAGTTTTTACCACTAATTTTTGCAAATTTACCCCTCTAGCAGTCAAACTTGATAAAAAAATAATGGGTAATAGCGGCAGTAAAGCCCTTGCTGTGACTTTGAAAAGACGAGCCAAGGAAACTTTGTAAATAGTTCTAGATTAGGCCGGCGATTCCAGATCTTCCCCCCGCTGCCTTTTTGTATAGACGATGGAAAGTTATATCCTTGAGGTGGATTCCAATGACGTAACAGTATCATTTCCTTAGTAAAATCATCCAGCTTACCTCCCTTTTCGATAAATTCACCAATATCACATTCATTGGTTGATGTGGTCGGAAAAAATTGGCACTACTAATTCTGGAGCGACTTTCAAATCTAACTGATTTTTCGGTAGCTCCCTCAAACAACACTTTTTGGGCAACTTCTGGATGGGTTTCTACATTTGAAACTGTTAAAAAAGAAACTTGATTCATTTGGCTGCCATCGTTCGATGTTGGCGTTGATTTTGTTAACCTCTTGCTAAAAAAGTTTTCCATAGTGCTTTGTTTCATTTTTGCAGTAGTTTTACCCACCTGAAAGTAAAATTTCATTATCAAACGCCGTTTAGAAGTGTGTTAAAATCAGGTTGCAAGATTCCACCACACGAAAAAACATGTTAAAGAAAAGCATTTAAAAACAATCGTACTTACCATTTTAGTGCAAGGGTAGTAGGGTACTTTGTACATAAACCATCAAACTCAACAAATGACAGTCTGAAAACACACACACACGCACTTTGCAATTCTCAAACAGATCCGTTTTTCAATAACCACAAGTCAACAAACACTGAACCTGTCTCTGTGTCACTCACGCTGTACGACGGCAAGGATAGTGATCTTGGCGCGACTGGTGATGGGGTGCGGCGATCGCTTATCTATTTTTGTACACTAGATTCGACCTTCAAGCGAAATGCACTGCACTGGCGCACTTCTAATCGAGAAGCACGTTTAAACTTAACATTTCTTTCCTCAAAACTTGGCACTAGCGCTACATATTATTTGTTACTTTATTTTCTTTGCTTCTTGTAATCTTGAGTTCTTTCTTTAAATTGAAAAACATGACCTAAAAGGGGGGGAATGCAGCCCCCTCCTGGATCCGCCCCTGATAGTAGATAATGTCGGTCATTCGTCTCCAATGATTCAACAAAATAATTGCACCAATATCAAACAAATATTTAACAAAGTGGCGACGAGGTAAAACGAAATGGCTGAACTTATCCAGTTGATAGCGACTCTTCAAGAATTCGTTACAAAACTCAACGTTACTTCAGAATCGAAACGTAGTGCCAAGGATGTTCTCGCTACACAAAATCTAACTTTCGACCAATATGATGAGACATCAGAGTATCTTGACTGTTATACCCAGAGACTGGAAAATTATTTTAAGTTAAAAGGACTATCAACCGATGACAAGGAAACCGAAGAATTAAAAGTCCTTGTTCTAATAAATTGTCTTGGATCACAGCAATATCAACTCCTTTCAAGTCTTACTGCTCCTGATCTTCCCTCAGCAAAGACATTCAAAGAACTCTTGTCATTACTTAAAAAACATTTATCGCCAAAACACAACGATTTAACGGAACGACATAAACTTTTCTCTGGACTTCAAAATCGAGGTGAGTCGATATCTACTTTCATTTCTTCATTGAAAGATCTTACAAAAAATACTGAATTTATATCTGAATGTAATTCAAGTGATTGTTCTAAATCTATGTTAAACTTATTATTACGTTCTCAGTTTATTCGAAGTTTGTCTGATTCTGATATACGTGAAAAATTATTACAACAAGGTGATATAACATTTGAAAAAATATCGAAATTGCTTTAGCTATTGAAGCTGCAAAAATTGAAAACAAAGAAATTTATAAGAGTCAATTTTCAACTTCTGTTAACAAAATATTGCACAATAGTGAGAAAAATAGGCGTCATTTTCAAACCAGAAATGAAAATTCGAAACCAGAAGTAGATCAAAATCACCCATGAAATCGAAAGGTGCTAATCTAAAAGAGCTTGGATTAGAAGGATTATGTTTACGCTGTGGAAAATCCAATCATAGAACTCAAAATTGCTTTCTAACGAATAAATTGCGCTGAAAATCGTGTAAAAACAAGGTCACATCAAACAAGGTTTAGTTTCAGTTTGCATTTCTAGCTTAATATAAAAAAAACGAACAATCGAAACGTCAAACACATAATGAGCGATTCAGATGACTTAGCTGTGAATCAGATTTATGATGTGTTTTCTAATTATTATGCAACTGATGATAAGATGTACGCTACTGTTAAATTGAATGGTTTTGAACATCGATTCGAATGCGATTCAGGAAGCAAAGTAAGCATAATGAATGCTGATGAATTCAAAAAATTAAAGCTTAACGTTCCTATTCAGAGAACAAATGTATGTTTTCGAAGTTACACAGGCCAGCTTTTCAAACCACTTGGTGTTGTAAAGTTAAACGTTTCGTATCAAAATAATTTGAGTTATGAAGATTTATTTGTCGTGTCAAGTCAAAAAAGCTCTATTTTAGGACGTGATTGGATTCGAAAATTGAACATAAATTTACATGATCTAAACAAAATTTCAAATGGTCCTTGTGTTGATATTTCTATTTCAAAAATTATTCATTTATATTCTGATGTAATTGAACCTAAGATTGGTTGTATTCCTGATTACACATGTTCTCTAAAACTAATCCCAGATGCTAAATCAGTTTTTATTAAAGCCCGTATGGTTCCATATGCTTTAAAACAAAAAGTTGACCAAGAACTTGATAAATTAGAGGCAGAAGATATAATTGAAAAAACTGACTTTTCTGAATGGGGAACACCCCTCGTGGTTGTTTCAAAATCCGATGGCTCCGTACGCATTTGTGCAGATTTTAAAGTCACAGTTAATAATCAGCTCCAAAATGCACGACACTCAATTCCTAGAATTGAGGACATTTTTAATAAATTGCGCGATGGAAAATTTTTCTGTACCCTAGACATTTGCAAAGCATACTTACACCTGAAGGTCGACGACGAAAGTACTAAATTTCAAACTCTTTCAACCCATCGTGGTACATATTTAGCCAAAAGGCTATTCTTTGGTATAAAAACTGCTCCTAATGAGTTCCTCAAATTTATTGACCAGTTAGTACAAGATTTGGATGGGACAATTGCATATTTTTACGACATAATTATTCAAGGAAAAGACAAACAAGAATGCCAACAACGTTTAATTAAAGTACTTAAAAAGTTACGTGAATTTAACTTGCATCTAAATCTTGCCAAATGTAAATTTTTTGAAGAAAAAGTTCAGTACTTAGGACACATTATTAGCTCTGCTGGACTCCACAAATCACCAGACAAAATCAAAGCCATTTCTGAAACATCTCGACCTAGAAATGTTGATGATGTCCGTAAATTCATTGGTCTGGTAATGTATTATTCCAGATGCCTCCAGTCTTCTTCATTCATTAAATAACCTCCTATGTAAAAACATTCGTTTCAAATGGATTGCACCGTGTGAAGCTGCTTTCTTAAACGCAAAATCAGTTATTACTAGCAATCAAGACCTTGTACCTTACAATCCTGATCTCCCAGTACTTTAGCCACAGATGCCAGTCCCTTTGGACTCTCAGGGGTTCTGTCGCATACAATGCCTGATGGAACTGAGCGCCCGATCGCTTTCACATCTAGAAGTCGGACTGCTGCTGAGAAAAATTATAGTCAACTTGATCGCTAGGTAACTACAGTGGTGTGGGCTTGTAAAAAATCCTATGACTACATTTTTGGAAGGAAATTGGCCTTAATTCTCGATAACAAAGCCATTTGCACCATCTTCCATCCTGGGAAAAGTTTCCCAGCCATATCAAGAATGCTTCTATATGGCCATTTTCTTTCTAGCTTTGATTACACAATTATACATAGTAAATCTGCGAAACATTTAAATGCATATTACCTTTCCAGATATCCATTACCGATATTAATTAATCAAATTAATTGTATTGACGAATCACAAGCATACCAACAATTTATTATCAACTACATTTCAACAGAAACCTTAACGGCACAGAAAATTAAAGAAGAAACAGAGCTTGATCCAGAATTGAGAAAGATGAAATATGACATTTTCTTGGAAACGTATTCGATCCTACTATAACTCCTCAAGATGGAATCCTGTTTAGAAGAAATCGAGTGATCGTCCCAAAATCTCTTCAACCAGAAATGCTCAATCAACTACATTCAACACACATAGGCATTGTTAAGATGAAGGCTCTTTCTCGAAATTACTGCTATTGGAAGAACAGCGATTCCGATATTGAGAATACCGTAAAGAGTTGCCGAGAATGTTGCAATATCAAAAAGAATCCAGCTAAGGCACCCCTCCACATTTGGGAATCACCAGAGAAAAACTGGCAAAGAATACATATTGACTATGCCGGCCCATTCATAGAACACCATTTTTTAATTGTTGTGGATGCACTTTCAAAATGGCCAGAAATATTTGCAACAAAGAAATCTCCAACTACTTCAAACACCATTTTCTTCCTTGAAGAAATTTTCAGCCAACATGGACTACCCGAAATCCTATTGTCTGATAATGCTTCAATTTTCAAATCCAAAGAGTTCAAGGATTATTGTAAAACTAATGGTATCCAACAACGTCTCATTGCACCAGTCTACCCATCAACTAATGAACAGGCAGATAGATACGTCCAAATTCTTAAAACAAAATTGAAATGCATGAAATTTTACCCAGGCAAGCTTCATAGTAAGTTGTGTAAACTCCTTTTTCGATTCAGAATAACTCCACTCAACAATGGTCAAACTCCATCGGAACTGTTATTGGGGAGAAATTTACAATCAGAACTTGATCTAATTAAACCAACATCAAGATTGAAGAATAATGCCTCACAGCCAGATTTTAACAAAAGTTACAGACTCGGAGAAAGGGTTCAACCTCGAAATTATATATCATCTAACAAATGGAGATATGGCACCGTCGTTGAGAAACTTGGACGACTTCATTACCTCATAGAGTTGGATGACGGATATGTGCTTAAACGGCACTTCAACCAGCTAAGATCCTGTAAAGTTGAAAAGGCATTAACCTCTTTAGATTTTTCTTGGCCCAAGAGAGTTCACTTCTCGCTGCCAGCTTCCAGTCCTTCAATCTCCAGTCATCACAATGGTATTTCCTCGCAACAGCACGGCCAAGTTCCTGCACATCAACCTCCAATGAATGTTACTTCCCGAAGTGTAAAACTCAATGATCCGAATTCTTTGCTCCAGTTACCCTCAAGCTCCACAGTACCACAAAAGAACAGTGTTAAAACAACATCTGACTCCAGCATTACAGATCATCCAGTCAACGAAAAGCAGTCGTGAAGCTAAATCTCTAACAAATAAAAAAAATGTATTCGATGTACTTTAATCTTTATTTCAATTTCCTTCACTAATTTACAATTTGTATATAGGTAAATATTTAACGTTTTAAATAAGCATCGGAGAATTGTTATGTATTAACTACTGCTACTTCCACTACTACTATTTTCTACTTCCACTTCTATCCACTTTTTGTTTTTCTTCTGTTCCTGTTGTTGATGTCGTTCAATAAAACGTATAGTAGATAATGTCGGTCATTCGTCTCCTCAATGATTCAACAAAATAATTGCACCAATATCAAACAAATATTTAACACAGAGAATATTATCAATCCAGTAAGAGTATTAAAATCGAAACTAGTGCAGTAACAAGTTTGGGAGAGGGTCCAAAAATCTATTCTAAATGCGGAAAATAATGTTTTTTACCCAAATTCTAGTGTAACCCATGAAAATATGCAATCGTTTTTTTCAGATACTAGTACAACTGAAAACAAACGAAAGAGAACTGTATTGTTGAGTACTGCTATATTTTACACCCTAGATAAATATGGGAATTTGCAGCCTGTTAGAGGGCTACTTGATGTAGGTAGCCAGTCATATATTATGACTAAAGAGTGTGCAAATAGATTAGGGCTAAAGCAAGAAAGAATTAATGTGATAATATCGTGTTTAAATAATTCCTCAATGACTGTTACTAAATCTGTTAAAACTGAAATTTCAAACGTTGATAAGAGTTTTAACCAAGAATTTGAGTTTCTTGTTGTAGACAAAATTACTGATTTAACCCCAGGCAAATATTTAAGGGTTGAAGGACAGATTCCTTCTAATTTAAATTTGGCCGATAATTTTATGGTTCCCCCAAAAGGTTGATTGTCTTCAGGGTGCTAAATGGTTTTATCATTTGTTGAGGCCAGAAAAAATTCACCAAATTCAGAGTTGTTTTTTCAAAATAGTGTTTTTGAATTTTTGGCTAGTGGCAGTGTTACGGAATCAGATAACCAAAAAATTCATTGTGGGTTAATACTTGATGACGACTTAATCAGCACCATGAGGAAATTTTGGGAATTAGAAAGCGTTGAGTTAGAAACCCCTAAATCGGACGAGGCAAAGATTGCTGAGGAACAGTTTATTCAAACTCATTTCAGAGAGCCCAGTGGAAAATATGTAGTTTCAATCCCACTTAAAGAGGAACCTAATTGTTTAGGCGAGTCTAGAAGCATAGCGCTAAAAAGATTAAATTCACTTTGGATTAAGCTATTTCGTGATCAAAATTATTTAAACTTATAAAAATACTTTATTAATGAATATGAGAGATTGGGACACATGAAAGACGTGACGCATGAGGCAGAACCAGAGTTATTCTACTACATGCCCCACCTTGGTTTTTACAGACCCGAGAAGATGTCTACAAAGCTGCGTGCTGTATTCAACGCATCGAGTGAAACAACGAATGGAACTTCTTTCAATAGTTTGCAGCTTAACGGAGGAGTGGTCCAAGAGCAGGGCCCGATTTAGAAAATTCTTGAATATAGGCACAACTCGGGATGGGGGCCCCCTAACACTGATGTGGGTGTAAAATTTCCAAAATTGACACACACAAAAAAAAAAAAATAATAATCATGAATCATTGTGAAAGTACCATTTTACCAAAAATTGGCAATTTGAAGCATAGAAGCCTAGAACATTATCAAATAACAAAAAACAATACAACATATTAACTTCATCCTTAAATCACCAATACAATGAAACCAGAAAAACTTATTAAGCCCTTATATACACTATAACATACATATGATGAACTATATGTATAACTATACATATGATAACCAATCAATTAAATTTGAAAGGATATATAAAAACAATTGCTATTAAAAAAGGTAAAATTAAAAAAAAATTGAATTGGGAATTTTTTCTTTTTAAAATTAAAATTTTTGGGGGCCCCTAACATTCGGGGGCCCCTAGGCCCAGGCCTACCAGGTCTAATGGAAAATCAGGGCCTGTCCAAGAGGACTTAAACTCAATCATGATGCGGTTCCATTCCATTCGCCTTACTGCCGACATAGAAAAAATGTATCGTATGATTTACATGCATCCTGGTCAGCGACATTCACAACGTATAGTATGGAAGGACAGTGAGTTAAGTACAGTCAAAACCTTCGAACTATCGACTATTACATATGGCACTGTGAGTGCGCCATTCTTAGCGACACGAACTCTAATTCAGATTGCAAGGATGAAGGACACAATTTACCTCTTGCAGCTTCTATTGTCTTGAATGACTTCTACATGTTGACGACGTGCTGTCTGGAGCAAAAACTTTACCTGAACGCATAGAGATACAACAACAGTTCACTTCAATGTTAATTCGAGCTGGAATGAGGTTGCATAAATGGTGTGGCAATCATCTTCAATTGTCCGCTACTTCTGGAAGCAGCTACGAGTTTTCAAATTTAGAAACAAAGACTTTAGGTGTCATTTGGGACTCTATCGATGATTAGTTCTGTTCTAAAGTTTCCATATCATCATCAGATATTCATACTAAACGAACTGTTTTGTCTACCATTGCAAAGCTGTTTGACCCCCGGGTCTCCTTGGCCCTGTAATATCTTTGGTCAAAATATTTCTGCAAAAATTATGGCTTTTGAATCTTCATTGGGATGATCAGCTCCCCCCTGAAGTTCATGGAGAATGGGATAAATTTTCTAAAGCATTACAGTCCATTAGCAACATAAGAGTGAACTGATGTATTTTGCCCCTTTTTGATGTTGAAATTATCGAGCTCCATGGATTTAGCGACGCTTCAGAAGTTGCCTTTGGAGCAGTTGTTTACTGAAAATCTCAAACACCTGCTGGAGATGTTGCCATTAAGCTGGTAGCCAGTAAGTCCAGAGTGGCTCCACTGAAGAAGATTATTGTGCCTAGATTGGATCGTGTGGCCACAATTTAAGATCTTTCCTGTTATGAACAGTGGAGGCATGTTCCATCTGTGGACAATCCGGCTTATCAGTCGAATCTTCGTTGATCTTATCAGTCGAAGTGTGAATTCATCTAAATTGCTCGAGATCCACTTGTGGTGGGAAGGCCCATCCTTTCTGAGAAATAGTGAGTATCCTCAGAGAGAAATCTCTGATAATGTGATAAAGGACGATGTACAGAGTGAACTAAAGAAACTGCACTGTGAGCAGAGTTCCTCACTTGCTATATATAACAATTCATTTTTTACTGATATCCTAAATTGTAGTAATAAGTATTTTAAAATATTGCATGTTATGAGTTTTATTCTTAGATTTTTGCATAATTGTAAATCTGGTATTGAGAAGCGTTCTGGGCACCTCACTAGAGAAGAGGTTGAAGAAGCTGAACTTATTTTAATAAGATGGGTGCAAGAGTCTGAATTTTCAAGAGAGTGCTCTTAAAATCAAAGGTGAAGTAAATCCTGACAGCCAGATAAAGAATTTATGCCCTTTCATTGATTCTGCCGGTATTATTAGAGTTGGGAGCAGATTAAAATATATCTTTAATATATCTTTAAGATAGTAATTTGCCATGAGAAAAATTTTCCAATACTGCTTCCCACGGCTCATAAATTGTCTAATTTAATTGTAAATTGTTTTTATATAAAATTGTTGCATGCTGGCCCTCAGCAATTGTTGTATCAACTACGGCAGAAATTTTGGATTGTTCAAGGTAGGAACACTATGTAGAAAAATCGTAAATGCGTGTTATTTGCTTTAAAGCAAAACCAATATCTCTTGATCAAATAATGGAAAATCTTCCCGTAGATAGAGAGAGTGAGCAAAAATTATCCATTTAATGTAAGTGGGGACGATTTTGCGGTCCATTTTTTATAAGGTGTAAATATAGCGTAAGCATACTTTAACCCTAGCGTCAATGACCAAAAGCTTCCCTTTCTTTCAATGACCGGGTACCGGGGTACCCACACCGAATTTCGAAAGCGCAACACTGAAATCAGCTTTCTTTCTACCACACTTTCCATTTAAATAGAACTGTTCTTTACACCCTCGTCCTTGCGGAATGTACATATCCTGTTTTTACTGAAAAACGAAGTGGCTCATTATTCTCCTCTCGTTTTATGCGTACGTTTCACGTTGAATTGTATGTAAGAAACGGACAGTTTTCTTCAATTTATATTGTATTGCAATTTACTGTATGCTTTGGTGAATTAATAATGAATTAGTAATTATTTTATTTATTTATATCTATATAAATCGCAACTTTACTAGGAAAAAATGGAGGAATTGCAATTTCGACAGTGACAGCACAAACGACAGTGATTCTTCCGAAGACACTACTAATGTATTGGTCACGCCATTGAATTCGTTTCATGCTGAAGATGAAACTATTTGGGGTAAAGATCCACCAATTTATAATCAAACACCAGCTCATAATATTGTTACTGAAAGAAGTGGGCCACACAAATCAACACAAAACTAAGGGCCTGTTCAGATAGGAGTCCGTTGTGTAGCGTTAAGGAAAAGATGACGTTGAGACGAAAATAAACCAATCATAGGCGTTAAAAATTTCATTGCTAATTGTTTGGAGGCATATGATTGGTTTATTTTCGTCTCAACGTCATCTTTTCCTTAACGCAACGCAACGGATTCCTATGTGAACAGGCCCTTATTCATTCGTGATACATTCAAGTGTATATTTCCACATGAAATGGTTGATATGATCATTAGACATACAAATCAGAAGGCTATTACCGTTTACGACAAATATAATCGAGACAATTCAGAAAAGAAACAATTAATCTGGACGAAATTAACAGCTAAAGAATTTGATGCTTTTATTGGAATTCTACTAACACCAGGTGCTAATAATACCAACACTGATGATACCATAGAAATGTGGAAACCAACTTCATATCCGCTTTACAGAGCAAGTATGAGTATAAATTGGTTTTGGAATATCCTTCGATTTGATAATCAAAACACACGAGCTGCACGACTCGAAAATAATAAATCTGCTGAACTTCGCGATCTTTGGATCTTAAGTTCCAAAGATTTGTTAAGTAAGTTTGCTAAACAATTACTTAACAAAAAAGTATAAACCATCTCAAAATTTGACAATAGCTATTTCCATATCATAGAAGAACACGATTCACCCAGTTTATGCCAAATAAGCCCGGAAAATACGGTTTAAAAGTGTGGTGGATATGCGATACCATTAATTTTTGCCCGCTTTCTGGTCAATTGTATACCGGAAAATCCGGAGGCAACGTGAAGTCAATCAAGGCGAAAGGGTCGTAAAAGAGCTGGCTACTCCATACAAACGCTCCGACAGAAACCTGGATAATTTTTACGTCACTCTCAATGGCTTAACTTTTGTTGTCATGGCGTCTGACAATCGTAACTCTAAATAGAAACAAGGAATATAGTCCAACTGAAATCTCACCATGTCAAATACGAGAATCGTAAAGTTCTTTAGTCGTATTCAATGATGATGTAACAATATGTTCATATGCTCCTAAGAAAATAGCTGTTATATTGCTTTCTACTTTACATCATGATGAAAGTATCTCTGGGGCCAAGGAAAAGCCAGAAATCATCACGTTTTACAAAACAAAATCTAGTGTTGACACGATGGAACGGATGCTTCACAAATATACCTCTTAGAGTCAAACGAAGAGATGGCCACTTGCTTGTCTTTTTTAACATTTTGGACATATTTGCTCTAGCTGCTTATATTATTTATAAGGCGAATGTTGATATGCGCAGCCATAAAAAGAATGACCGCCGTTTATTTTTGCGTCAGTTAGGTGAAAACTTGTGTCTTCCATCAATTCAGGATCGGTCAAGAAATATTCAATCCATGCGACATTTTTCAACCAGCTCAGGTGTAGAAAGCAATCTGAATTCGTCAGTGTATCCCTGCCTGCGATGCCGTCCAGCTCCAGTACTACCACAAATTTTCAGGCACGTGATTCAACTGGAAGAAAATCAGTTGTTGGAGTTTGCCAAGTATGTCTTTCTGCTCCTATGAAACTTCGGCGAAAAACGAGAAAATCATGCAAAACTTGTGGAAAACCAGTTTGTGATGAGCTTTCAATCTCAATATGCCACTGTAAAGCATGTACTGAAACGTAATTTTTTTTCTATAATTATATTTGTCATGATAATAATAATAAATAATAATATGTGCTGAAACGTAATTTTGTTTCAAGAACTATATTTATTGTGATAATAATAATAGTACTAAATAATACTAATAATAAATGCTACTACTACTACTAATCTAATATATAAAAATGAATGTTTGTCTCTCTGTAATTGTATAGAAATCCACAGTTTAGGAGCAACGATCGTGAAATTTTACATACAGGCGTCTTTAAAAACAGCCGAGGGTCTGAAGAACTTCAAAAATCGAAATTAATTACCGTTGATTTTTAATTAATAAAATACCAACAATTTGTAAGCTGTTACACTTTGTGGAATCACCCCTCTGAATATGGCGTCCACGTTAGGGTTAGCTGGCAAACAGCGAGCGAAAAGATAAAAATAAATAAAATCAAAAAGTTTCAAGTTATATATTAAACCAGAATAATAAATGAAAATAATAATCTTTCAAGTCAGATTTTATACTCTAAAATAAATCGGATCCAACGGCATATTGACACTCTCACACGCGATGGAAAATTCGAATCATCCACGCTAAGTGTCATGATCTTTTTTAATCGCTACTGCAATCCCCTAGCTTATGTCTTTGTGTCTATTGAAGAGTTAAAGACTAAGCTTCTATCCTGCTAACTTGTTTCTCACTTAAAACTCCTCTTACTCCATAAATGTATGTATATTCACCAACCCATAGCAACTTTTCAAAAAACTCATTGCGTATATTTTTTACTTTACTCAACAGTGTTGTGTATAATCGTGGCGTGTTCGTTAAAACGGTTCATTTGGTACCCCGTAAGACTTGGGATCGTGCATATTTTGCTAAACCTGTATTTTCAGCTTTATTATGAAGGCTTTTTTATTTCAGCTTTTATTTTATTATTTTTTTAAATTATTATCTTTATTTTATTTTATTATTTTTTAAATTATTATTTTTATTTTATTTTATTATTTTTTAAAATTATTTTTATTTTATTTTTTTTTCAGCTTTTTTATGATGAAAGACCGAATATAGCTCAAATCTGAGGAGTTTATTATACATTTATATATTTTTAATTGGTTTTCATATTATTAATGTGTATAACATTTCGTATGCTTTTTTTCTATGTTATTTATACTGTGTTTACTTTTTTAATGGATTTTGGTAGGTTTATTATAAATTTATATATTTTATGTTTTACTTTCCAGGATTTTTTGCTCCAATGATAAAGGCTAAATCTTTTCTATGTTATTTATACTGTGTTTAGTTTTAAAATTGATTTTGGTTAACAAACATTCATCAATAATTTATTTCTGGGCATTGTATTGCTAACAATTACGATAACCAACAATTTTTGAAGGATGCTATTCTCGATTCACAGATGTGCAATAGATGGCGCCACTATTTTAAACTTTTAGTATTCCATAAACCAACATAACGTTCGATAAACGTTCGTTTAGGAGGTGTTCCTAAACGAACGGTACATTCAAATTAAATACAATGTCAGTGTATGCAATTAATGCCAATATATATATATATATATATATATATATATATAATAAATACGACGATCAATGTATACGATTGATGTAAAAAAAACAAAAAATACATTAATAAAAAAATCGTAAGGGATATTTTTATAGACAAAATAATGTAGAAGAAAATATTCAAATTAAATCTCATAGGACATACTAAAGAATATAGTACAGTTAATGTAGTACAGTTTGAGGAACATATCTTTTACATTATTTTAATATTTTTTTGAATAATGTCCAATCGTCTGCCGCATTAGCAAGAAAAAAAGTATTTTTTTGCCTATTTCGTTGTTATGTGAAGATAAATTTATTTAAAGTAACAGAAAAAGAAATCACGTGATCAGCGTTTAATAAATTAACCTTTTACATGCCAATGTTCCTTTTTTGGAACACCATGTTTAATATTTTTTTAAAAATAAACTGTGATATCTGTCAGTTTGAAAAAATTACCGTATATTATAGAAGGCATGATTGATTTTTTGACTTTTTTTTTTCAAATATGAATATTTTAGCGTAGAAAAATTTCTAAAAATCAGCTTTTTTCACAATTTTTACAGTACGTAAGAAAAAAATTCTATAAAATTCCTAAAAATTCAAATTCACCCAAAAAATTTCCCCATCGTACTTGCAAAGGACAAGTTTAACGAGTTAATAAAATAAATTAAAATAATAACAAGAAATATTTCCTCAAGACTGCGTAAAAATGCAATGTTCCAAAAAAGGAACATTGGCATGTAACGATATACAAAAGCAGTGATATCACACGTGATCAGTGATTCTGCCGTCAATCAGTAATTCTGCCGTCTGATTACTTAGAAAATTCAGCTGAACTTACAAAGCTGTATGCCCTACAAAAAGGAGACTCTTTAGACGTCCACGCAAATGACATTCGGCAGTTTCTTGGATTACTGTTGTTTAGTGGCTACCACTCAGTACCTGATGAAAATACATATTGGAGCTCTCAGGAAGATTGACATATCCTAATTGTTAACAATACAATGCCCAGAAATAAATTTCGGATGTCAAAAAAGTATTTCCACATTGTTGATAATAGTAAATTGGAACCAGGCGATAAATTAGGAAAAATTTCTCCCTTTTATAAAGAGGTTGGAAAAAATTTTCGTCAATTTGGATTTTTTCATGAAAATATGAGTATCGATGAATCCATGGTTCCGTGTTATGGGCATCGTTCGGCTAAGGTGTTCATACGTGGAAAGCCAATTCGCTTTGGTTTCAAAGTTTGAATGATCTGCTCAGCAAATGGTTATCCTTATGCTATGTCTATATACGGTGGAAAAAGTTCGAAAAATGAAAATTTGCCACTTGGATCAAAAGTTGTCTCCGAACTATTATCTTTTATTGACAATCCAGAGAAACGCAAAATATTTTTCGATAACTTTTTTTACATCGTACAGTCTGCTGACAGATTTATCTAACAAAGGCTTTAAGGCAATCGGCACAGTGCGAGATTCCACAATGTTCTCTTAAAACAGCAAAATAAATATCGAAATTTCAACGTGGAGAGTTTGATTACCGATGCGATGGAGAAGTTTATATGTGCCATTGGAACGATAGTTTTGTTGTAACTATTACATCAAATTTTATCACTCACGAACCATTAGGAAGAGCAAAAAGATATGTCCGAGCTAAAATAAAAGTTGATTTTCCTTAACCTTACATTATAAAATTATATAATAAAGGAATGAGTGGAGTACACCTGTTGGACCGACTTCCTGGAAGTTATCGACCAAAGTTACGCAGCAAAATATGGTACTTTATTCCTTGATCATAGTGTGGCATGTAAAAGGTTAAATTCTAAAAATTAATCTTTAAAAATTTACCAAAAATCATAAAATGGAGGTAAAGATTCGAAAAAGATTTCATATTAAAGGAATTTTTATGATCTTTTTCCTGATATAAATTTTATAACCCTCAAATTATTATTATTTTAAATGCAAACTTAAAAAAAGTTACTAAAGCAACTCAAAAATTCAATTAAAAAAAATCTAAGAATTTTTCAAAAATCTTTCTTAGTGCACTCCTACACTATAAGAAGAATCGCCATGCAAAATTTCAGCCCTTTTATTTCTCGCGGTTTGGTCTGTACGTTGTATGTCAGTCAGTCAGTTAGTTACGGAACTGTTTTATATATATATATTATTATTACTATCTTTATATCGTAACGTTAACTTCATGCGCACGCATTATTTTCCTATGCTTTTTTTTTATCTTTATAATAGCGTAATTTTCATATGATTTTAAAGAACAATAATTTTTAACTGGCATTCAATTCGCTGTTAAAACTTTTACACCCTATTTAATTATATATTACACCCTATTTAATTATATATTTAATTATATACACCCTATTTTATTAATATTTACACCCTATTTAAAAGAAGTAGGGTGTAAATTTTTCAAAGAGGATGTTTCAACACCCAACTTCAAAGAAGTAGGGTGTAAATTGTAGGGTAGAAAGTTGGTAAAATCAAAATTTTGTGTAATGTATTTAATTTCTCGATTAAAAGTAGTTTTTTCTAAAAATTAATTTATTTCGCTTGAAAAGCTAAATATTTTATGCACGCGGTTTATATTATTATTACTATCTTTATATCATAAAGTTAACTTCATACGCGAGCATTATTTTCATATGCTTTTTTTATTATTATCTTTATAATAGCTTTATTTTCATATGCTTTTAAACAACTATCGTTTTTATTCATATTATGTTGGTTTTTTATTAATTAACAATTAAGGGTAATTAATTTCGATTCCGGAAGTTCTTATTATCTTTATTTTCATATACTTTTTCATTTACGAATTATTCAAATGTTGGTTAAAAAACTTATGTAATTCATACATTTGCGTGAGTTTAATTATTGTAATTAATAAATTTATATTTCTGGAGAGGATGTTTCAGGTTTTAGTGGTACTATGATTAAAGGCTGAATCTACCAAAATTCTGAGGAGTTTATTATGGAGAGAAAAGGAATTTAATATGTAGAGGATGTTTATAGGAGTTTAATGTGGAGAGGGGTTGAATGGTTTGCAGCCCTCAATCAAACACTTCATTTTTTAAGAGGCAACGCTAGAGTCATATCATGGTTCTATTGGAAATTTCAGCTTTTTTTTTTGCCCAAATGATAAAAGGCTAAATCTAGCTGAATTCTGAGGAGTTTATTATAATTTTATATATTTTTTTATTGGGTTTTCATTTTATTAATGTGTATAAGATTTCACATGTTTTTTTCTATGTTATTTATAACGTGTTTAGTTTTAAATTAATTTTGGTTAGCAAACATTAGACAATTTGACATTTTTACTTTTCAGATTTTAGTGCTTCAATGATGGAAGGCTGAAATTCCGGAATTCTGAGATGTGTATAACATTTCACATATACTTTTTCTATGTTATTTATACTGTGTTGATTTTGGTTAACAAATATTGTTAAAATCCCGGGCAATGCCGGGTACTTCAGCTAGTAAATAATAACTATTATGTTTGATTATATTTGTTGTAATAATAATCATATACTTTTGCTTATAGACGAGAGACAATAATGGGTACCCGGATATTGAGTAATGGTGTAAGAAAGTTTAAAGCAAAAAAAAAATTATTTTTCCTAAAGCTTTACAATTATATGTCTAGTTCAGATTCATGTAAATAACGAGGATTAAAAGCGATTTTACCAAGGCTTAATTAGAAATGATAAAAATTACGATAACAATCGCAAAAAGGTACCCGGGTACCTGGTCATTGACGCTAGGGTTAAACAAAATTTACATATGCATTTTCATTTGTTTTGTTACGAAAGCAATAACGGAGCGAGAGGCCGCAACTGATGAGCGGCATGTGTAACCTTTAACTAAATAAAATTTCGAAGTGAAACAATTCCTTGAGTTGTTATCGTGAAATGAACTGTGCAAAACAGTATTGAAATATATTTAACCAATGACAAACCTCCAAACGATTGGCAACGAAACTTTTAACGCCTATGATCGATTTATTTCCGTCTCAGCGCCATCTTTCCTTCTACGCTTCCGCTACCGAACTTCATGAAGCTAAAAAGCTTTATAGCTTCAAGCCGGACTCCTATGTGTACAGGCCCTAATAAACTTATAAAATCCAAAGCAAATACCTTCTACAAATGTCGAGTCATAAAAAAAATAGTTTCTTTACCACGCATATTTTTCAAATTTATAAAAAAACATTGTCTTAAGAAAGGTAAAAGTTACTATCTTGCTGCCCCCCCCCCTCCCATAAATTAATTATTCCCGTTGACGACAATTCTTAGATTTACGTTCCTGCAACTACGTTTTACATTGGACTTAAGTAAAGGAAATAAGTTCCAGGAATTAAGTAAATGACATTATTGTAAAAAAAAAGGACCCAAAGCCATCTCGGGAAAGAGCACAGAAGAGGCCAACGTTCCTCTGTCCTCGACCCATTTCCTAGATTTGGACACTCCCGCAAATGAGACAAGTCCGTCAGAGTGACGTCTAACCTGTGACATTTTTGAAAGGCTTGTTCAACATGGCTGTTTGCAGTCCAGTGAGTACATTAAGCTCCAAAAAATATTTTACCTGGAGGAGAGGAGTCTTTAATAATTACAAGATAAAGACTTTTTATATACCATGTTTTTAAATTTTCTATTAAAAAAAAAGAAATGTAATTTACTAACAGCTTCTTCATGAGCTACAAACGAATTCGCATCTTCCATAGTTAATTATGGATTTCAAAATTATAATCTATAATTTGAAGGCAAAAAAATCAATGAATTTCGCAGAGAAAATATCGCAAATAGCATGTGGGCATGAATAAAAATTATCCCATTGTAATGAAAATGTAATATGCTTGGTTTACTATTACGTTAATAGATGGCGCCTGTAGCGCAGTTACTTTTGGCTCCAGACGTACTCGTATCTTTACGTAATGGATATTAAAATATGGAATAAAGATGGCTAAAAGTATTAAAATAATGCATTGTCATCGTGTTCTGAGCTATTCTAAAAGTTTCAAAAGTCTAGCTAGTCGGGAAGTTAGTTAAAAATCAATTGTAAGATTTATACCTGACAAACATACCCACAAACAAGAAAGCAAGTTAATAAAAACATGGTAAAAATGGTGCTTTTGCTTGGTTAACGTGGCTCCCTACGAAAAAGCATGAAACAAGTCAAAACCAAGAACCGTCTCGCTCGCTAGAGATGAAGAATTTGCAAAAAGGCAGGCCAAAGTCTCTCTCCCTTTTGCAATAGTCGGTGTAGACTTGTAAATCGCTCACTCAATTCGCTAACTGGCTTATTTCACTCATACTGTACTATCTTTATTTTTAACAGGCAGTGAATTAAACTTATTAATTCCTGCTTCTACTAAACGTCGAAGTAGTTTTAGGTATTATGAGTAATTTGGCCAAACTGGCTAGTTATCTTTAAGAAAGTGACGTTGAAAAAATTTTCCAATATAAATTGAAGATAATTGCTTCATATCTTTACTAAGTTTCTGAAGTACAATGTTTGGCTTATTATCTTAGGACAACAAATGAAATAAAAATGCAATATAAGAAAATATTCTGATGAAGATATGGAGGTGGAGGCTTCCTCTAGATGTCAAACAAAACACTGATATTGGATCTCCTGTCCTAATGACTTTCATAATTATTCCTTTAGATATAAAAGTAGACAAACTATGCAATGGACTCGTGTATATTCACCAGAAACACCCTTAAATTCATTAAGAGCAGTTAGTATGTTAATGAGCTTCGGTAAGATAGCATGAGACAGTTATGTTCACCCAAGATTTGTAACAAAATATGCAATTATCCTCAAGTACTGTCATACTATTACAATCTAATAATTTTCATTCCAATTTTCTTTTTTTTTTTTTGTGGTTAAATTTCCAAAAATTCAAGTTTTGACTGTCCGGACTTTAAAACTAAAAAGTAGTTTTGCATAAATTTTCACACACTTTGTTTTTATTAACAGAAAATCTATATGCTGAAAAGAAAAGTTTCCATAGTAGTTTGTAATACAGAGCAAAAATGAAAGAATTTTATAGACATTTAAGAGCTTTCAAACAAAAACTAAAGCTACAATGCAAAATAAATGCTTTATCAATTTCTGTTTCTTAGGACCTTTAAACACAAAAATTGAAAACAATGAATCTTTAATGTCTTTTATTACTTTAGATTTTGTATTGGAAAAGAGCAAATACCTATTATATTTTGCTCACTCCTTTCAACAACGTCATATCTCAAAAATCGGCAATTTTTAGTTATGCCTAATTTCAGAATGCCCTGAAACAGTAGTATATCCCTGCAAGATTGTCCTATCTCACCGCTCAATATTTAGTCACTAGAGAGCAGAATCAATATTTATTTTTAACACATTTTAAACCTTAAAATCACTCTCTTAAAAATCACGTTTTTTTGAGATATGACGTTCTTGAAAGGAGTGAGCAATTTGTTCTTTTTCAAGAAGAAATCTAAAGTTAGAGCATTTTCATTTTTTCGAGGGGATTCATTCTTTAAATTTCTAGAATGTAAAAATTATAAATCACTTAATTAATACAGAGATTTAACATTTTTTTTAGGGAAAAAAAAAAAACTACTGATTTGCTGCAATTAGGCATTTAAGTACAAAAATTATATTTAAAATCGAATATAGAAATTATGTGTTTGAAATACAATGGTGGAAACTGATTTATGAAAACACAGGTTTTTAACAAAAACTTCTTTAATATTCATTAAAAATTAATGAAATTTCATGTATTATACATGCTAGGTAATAAATGATTTACAAAAATAAAATTTCATACATAATAATAAACAAAAATGTAAGGTCAAAAATTAGATTTTCATAACATAGAAACGTGGAAATTGATTTATGAAATATCACATTTCATTGAAATTAATAGTTGGTAAAACTGCCTTTCTTAATTTAAGTTTCTTTTATTCTAGATGGCATTGATAAAACAAGATTTTGAATGTACTTCTGATCATTAGTTTCCAGTTTTGACAGATTGAAGCTTTCAATTCTACAAGTGATGTGCACTGCATCCCATTTACATAAACCATTCAAACAAGCTGTCCCCAAATGTTTTTTTGATGTGGTTCAAATCAGGACTATTAGGTAGATGATCTAAAACAACATTCTGTACTTGTCTTGCATGAAGATGTAATTTAAACTATAATATTGCCATGCAAATAGAAGAAGGGAATATTCTGAAACTAAGCTGTATTCAAATGAATTCTGACAACCATTTAAAAATATAATTTTATTTCTGCCATCATAAACAATTGTTGCCCAAATCATCAAACTTCAATCACTAAAATTTCTGCTGAATGTAGATTTTGGTTCTTTTCGGAGATCCCTCCAATAATACTTCAAAACATCGGGGCCATCTACAATATATTTCTTTTCATCAGAAAAAATAATCTTTGAATTGTCGCCCATTGCCATGTACTTCTTGCAATACTGCAAATGCATCTGTTTATGATGCAGAAATAACTTTGGGCCAGACTTCATTTTCCACCATCTCAAGCTCCATGAAGAATGTAAAATTTGCCTAACTCTTCTAGAAGTAACAGGAAGGGATTGATCTGCACAAATCTGCAGCCAGTTTTGATGCAAGTTCAAGAATCCCCTTTTCTCCCTCTTAGTTAAACATATATTACCTTATTTGTTGGATCTTTACTATAGTTATATAACACACCAACCGATGTTTTAATTTACTAATGTCCAGAACAGATTTTCCCCATTATAGATATAAATCGATTTTGGCTCTTTTGTTCTAAGATAACACCTTTCATTTACCAATCATGAAAAGTATGACTGAAACGTATTGCTTCCAATATATAACACTTTTCATGTCTACTGTGCATGTACGTTACTTTGTTTTATGCAAATTTTTGTCACATTACTTCAGAATAACCAATGAAATGTGATATTTCATAAATCAATTTTCATGTTTGGATGTTACAAAAATCTAATTTTTAACCATATGTTTCTGTTTATTATTATGTATGAAATTTTATTTTTGTAAATTATTTATTATACATAGCATGTATAATGTATGAAATTTCAATTCATTTTTAATTAATATTAAAGAAGTTTTTGTTAAAAAAGTGTTATCATAAATCAATTTCCACTATAACTATATGCATGACTGACTGTGTATGATTTTATAGTTTTATAGAAGCTATTACGATTCTGGATATAAATTTCCTGACACAATCAGACACTTTTCAAATTTAGTAGTATGCTGCATCCAAATGGGATTTAAAAACTAATTGTAAAAAAAGTTGAGTAGAAGAAACAATTTTTATTTACATTATATTTACATTGATAACACTACATAATAAATAAAAACCACAATCCCTACAATAGAAATTTCATCAACCTAAAACATCGAAAACTTTACCAAAATTCAGTCATATCTGTAATTCACATCTGTTTGAAAATTTTCATTAAAATATACTACCTGTTTTACTTTAGTTAGACTCTAAAATAAAAGGATGGTGTTACACTAAATATAGCAATTTGATATTGACCAAACACATTAAAGCAAAGAAATTGACAATCAGCAGAAATCTACTTATGTATATATAACAATACATACTTCCCTCTGTTATTTTATATAACTATTAACAGCCCAGAAAAAAAAAAAGGTTGTAGGGTTTAAGTTTAAACATGTCCATTGAGAATTTTAAAAATAAACTTAACCTACATATGTAAATTCATGCAATGGCCCAATGCGATTTGAATGGCAGTCTCAAATTTTGTTGAATGATTGAAATAAACAAAAACATTTATAAATTTGTGAATTCAAGAAGTGGTTAAGTTATTTTTGTACTCATAGCCAGCATAATTGGTGCACTCCACTTATGACAGAGTGATAAAAATTCATTTATATTTTGTAGAGATAGAGCATTAGGATTCTTTGCATAGAACTATTGTTGTAGACTTATACAATGACAAGGACCTAAATAAAAATCATATTCAATGAATTTTTTTCTGAACCAGAATTTAATATTACCATATTCAATCTATAAGGAATTTATCTGAATCTCAGTATAAAGTTTAGAAATTAATATCAACATTTTAGATAAGAAATTTATAATCAAAATTATTTAATACTTAGTGCATCATCCAAATTTTGTTTTGGATAGAAAGAAACATCTTAAAACTAGTTCCTTATAAAAATAATTGCAATGAAACTTAGCACACAATTTGAAAGTACAATTTAATAACTATATTCTCACCAACCCAAACACTTGGTCATGATGAGAGGAAATAAAAAATTTTTTAAAAAGATTACATTTTGAATAAATTTTTAATTTATATATTTAGTCTGTTCAGAAGATATTTATAAAGAATGAATAAAATAGCAGATATATTAAGTAAATTATATATATTTAAAGAATTTCTCATTAAAACCATACAGTTCTTACATACATTTCATATAAATGATAAAATCATGTCACAGCTATTTCTGTACCGTTTCTGCAATAACAGACTTTTCTAGGCTAAAATCGTAATCATCTCGGTATGGTTTATACTGATTTATACTGCTGATGATTGGAGACATGCCAGCCCATATTTGATCAAGTTTTGCAGATGCCAAGAGAGCAGAATTAAGAGTGAATGGCACATCTTGTAGCGGCATGATTGGAAAATTAGTCTCTTCAGTTTTAGGAACAGCAGGCAATGTTGTTTCACTCAAGAAAGAATATGGATTTTTCTATAGAAAAAAAGAGAATTATAAATTTTTAAAAACAAACATTACAGGACATTTAAAGCAAAGCAATCTATCCAGGATAACAAATTTCCAGAATGATTAAAAGAGGTACTGTCTACCTCCTACCAGAAGAGACCTGGCACTGGTTTTAGGGCTGCTGCCTTGGGGAGGTAGATTCCTCAAAATGAGGGGTAGGGGATAATCAATATCACAATACCATTTTCCACAGAAAGTATTTATCGCTCTTTATGCATGAAGAAAATTATGAAGGTTTTAACTATTTAGGCTTTAAGAAAACTATTGCATGGTTTGATTTCTATTTTCACGTAATCAACATATTTTGAGAATTTTTACCCATCATACTACTTACAATTTCCCAAAGTAATGTGAGGGAGTTTCAGAAATCCTTAATAAAATTTAGAGTCATGTTTACTTTTATAAATATTGGATCATACAAAAATTTATTATTATAGAAAGGTATTATATATAGATCTGGGTATTTGGGTTTATGTAACTGCTAGTTTTTTCTTTCGCTAAAGGAGACACAATCTTTTTCGGTAATTTTGTTTTCATTTAAAATAATAAGTGTGGCCTGTTACAATAATAAATAATTCAAATATAAAACATTTTTTAGGATATAAGTTGTCAGTTCTAGAAATGGGGGATTAAACATAAGATGATTATATAAGACCTTAAAGTTATTGAAAAAAATATTCAGGCCTTTTTTAAAAATTTTTGATAAAAATATAATGCAAAGCTTGACAAAATAGGAAATTGGTCATATATATATATATATATATATATATATATATATATATATATGTGTGTGTGTGTGTGTGTGTGCATATTAATAAGAAAACAAAAGGTAAAAAGTTGCTAGACTACACAGATTTCATTTACAGAACACACATATCTATAAACAAATAATTCTAGCTTTTTTAATCAGCAAAATCATTTATGATTTGATCAAACTTTAATATCCTCATCCTCTACAGCAAGTATGGCAAGACTGGTAAGTCTCTTCTTTGATATAGTTGATCTCAGGTATGTTTTAATTTTTATTTAGAAAAACTCCCCCCCCCCCCCGGTCCCCATTTGGAAAGCCAGCAGCTGTCATTTGTAGCGAGGGATTGTAGAATTTTTATGGGCTTTAGGAAGATGAAGATGGAAGAATGTTTTAATGCTTCCATTTCTTCAACCAACATATAGAAATCTATATCTGAATGTTTTACACTCTTCGTGTCTTATTTTTACATATGATAAAGCAATTTTATTTTAGACATATTTTTAATTTTCCTGATCAATAATAAGTCTAATCAGCTTAAGGCCGGCCCTGCCCTTTAAATTGTGCTACACTAATGCTCGTCTAATGAAAATTCACAATTAACTTTATCAACACTATAAAATTATTCCCATTTCCCGTAATTTGAATAAGGATAATTTTCGTCAAACTTTAATTTCCTCCTCTTTGAAATATCTTCTCACAACTTGGTTTTTGTTAAAGTCATATTTTTGGCGAGTTTAAAAGTTAATAAAAACGAGAAAGATGGTTTGCTTAGTTGCAAATTTATAACTTGAAAAATAGAATTAAGAAATCAGCATTTCAACATTTCAGATTATACAACACATCAAGGCAGTTAATATTTCAAAAGGTATAATAGTTCCAATAGGTAATATGGTGTTTAAAATTTCCTTTCAATTGTTAACTACAGATGTGCATTTCTCCCCATCTGTTTATTTTAAACACTACCTTTTCTTAGAGTAAACCATTGCCCATCGGCAGAAAAACACCTGTTAGACTCTTCCTTGGGGCAAATGCCCATATTTGGCAAAAAGTGGGAGATGTTTTGTGACAATCTCCTCTCTCATTGACCTTCGCTTCTTTAACGTTCCACCCCTCATCAAAAAAGAACTCTCTCCGAGTGACCAGTTTGTCAGGGATCTTTTTTTCGGGGGAGACCAGTATATATATAAAGGAGCCTGTTATAAAAACTTAATAAAATCAACAGGAGTTTAGCTGAAAATATCATGTACTTAAGTTTTCAGCTACATCTTTTATTGAGATTAGGAAGTTTAAGTAACTAGTTTAACTTCCTAATCTATAAATTTTTGAATTTGCAGATTCAACAAAGTACTTTAAAAATCCCAAATTTATAAGTGTAATCAATATCAGTAGACTGTTTTAAAATATAACAAGGAGCAATAATAATGCCAGTTAAAGAGATGAAATTAACAAAAAGCTTCATACCTAATTTGCCCAATTTAATAGAGAATACCTTTAACACAGTCATAAAAACCATTAAATTTAAAGCTGGAGAGTTCTGGAATAATATGTTTAAATCCACATTACAAAACTAGTAACAAAAAACTCTTATAATATAGGAATAAATAAAGCACTTACAGGAAACGGAAAATCTGTTAGATTGCTATCAGATTCTTTAGCAGCCTGTTCACTAGATGTCTGCCCTAAAACAACAAAATCATCTGCATCAGTCTTTTCCTTCTCAGATTCTGTATTAGACTTCTTTTTCCCAAAGAGAACATTTTGAAAAACATCAAACATCTTTTAAATTGTCTGCAACAAAGAGATTTTAGCACTTGAATACATAAAGCACGAAAATAAGCAAAAAAAATTAACAATCACCAAGGAGAAAACGAATTTACAGCAAAAGACAGACAGCACAAGACATTGGGGCTATATTTCAAACAAGATAAAAACGAAATGGGCAGTTAAGTTTTTAAAGTCAATAAGAAAAAGGTTGTACAACACAACTAAAGGACAAATCCTATAAATCTAGCAAATTTATTTTACAATGAATGGATAAGTATTTCAGTGATCAAATTTTCTATAGTAAAATGTAGAAATAAACAAACGTACAATATAAAGATACATTTCATATTTATTTCGCTGTGTGACTATACATTTTTAACTAATAGAAGCTCAAGAGATTGAAAATGTTCATTAAATTTCTTATAATGTAAATTGGGAACGGAACTAGTAATTTATAAGACAATAATCTCAAATTAAGAAAAAAAACTTAACCATCATAAGAATACTAAAGTTTATCCCTCTCTTTGTTAATAATTAACACACAAAACACCCATCCACATTCACAATTACGTTACACCATGAAACATTACGTAGACTTTTTTTACAAGACATAACATTGAATAGTACAATACGTTGTTAAGTAATAGTATTCCATTGTTAAGTAATAGCATTTATGTTCTATAAACAACGATGATCTGTCATTTGAAATACTTAAAAAGGCAACAAATGTACGCCATCATTATTTAAACGTTGTGAATTTTAAAATATTAGTAAATGATATTGAAGCTCCAAAATCTTACCTCAGCCTTAATACATAGTCGATATAATTATCAACTATTATCAAACAATCCAAACAATTTTTCCAATTAATATATCCAGTTAACTAAACAAAAGGTAATCTCCCTACTAAAATGTAAAATCAGAAAAATCAGATAAACGTGATAGTTGCAGTCATAGAAAAAGGGGTGGGGGGGGGGGGGAATTAGAGACCATAGAGTTAAAATACCGTATTTAAACTATCCCAGAAAACAAGTGTTAATAGCAATGAAACGAATTGGCTATTTCCAGTGCAAATATTTCCATATTACTTTTAAACAAATTCTTAAATTCAAGAGCAATTTGGGAGTAATACCAGGACTGGCCATCATATACACCATCGGAATATGAAGTCATTTTCCACTTTGGAGACCAGAACTAACTGCTCCTCATGTTAATGTCCATAGTTGAAAATTTCGATGATTTTTTACTTCAAAGCCAATATTTTTTAACTCTTAAAACCTATTGAAATGTGTAACGAATAACGTCAGCATAATTTTAAAAATAAGACGAAACGTCGCAACGTAACTGGCTACGTCAGTTTTCGGTCTACTATAGATCACGTGATTATCGGGTGGCAGAAAACAGAAGCCGTTCCTATGCGTTTGCATGTGTTTTTGGACGATACCTTCATTTTGAGCTAAATAATTTAAGTTTATTTATAAAATTCCTCATATTAGTTGTATGTAACAGGTATTTTAACACTTTTTTTTCAATATTTCGCAAGATTTTAGAGAATATAATCATTCTTTCGTTGAGAATGATTATTATTATGTTGAGATATGTATAGATATCAGGATAAGTTACTTCAGGCCAGCGTCTTATATCCTACCTCCAGTCTTCCTCTGTCAATAAATACGGGTCACATACTGAATGAACCTTTCCGGGCTGTATCTGAATGTTTAATTTAGTGATATACCTTTGTTTAGATACCGTATCTAAAGACTTTGCGTAATCTGAGAGCATTTTATACGCCATCGGAGTGAGGCGGCCATCTTGGAGACCTTTGGAGAACAAAACTAGGAAACCCTATGGAGATTTAGCATGGCCTCCTTTTTACGGAGAGCTTACTCGAAACCTATCCACACTTAAAGAAATTCCTACTATGTAAACTTTAGTTAATTTAAAATCTGCTATTTTTGATAAAAATTACGCCTGGACACGCCATTTTTAATGAGAAAAACAATAAATATTATTCGGTTTCGAATTTGACTTTGTCAAACGTTGCCTAGTAGGCGATAAGTGTATTGAAATAAAAAATTATGATAACCCTTGTATGGTAACCTTCTAAACCAAAGATGCTAAATCATTTTGGGATTGTTTAGATTAATTCATTTCCGGTGTCTGTTAGCCGTGTGCAATGACGACAACTTACGATATTTGTTCTTTTTTTTCAGCGGGAATTTTAATTTAATAAAACGAGGGCAGGTTGCTTTGAAGTCTTCCCACTTCAAAGCATCATCTTTTTCATTCGTTTTATTACGATCCGTATGGGATTATATGTGCATGTGTTCATGCATCAATGAAAACTAAAACTTACAATGTTGAAATATGTTTAATTTGTGTTTTTTCTCTCAAATCTCCTTTTGACTATTTAAAAAAATAGATGTTCTTCTGATTGACTAGTATTTATCTAGTATTTCAGTTAAAAATCTGACTTTTAATAACTGAAACATACCAAATTCCTACACTCACAATTACTTCTGAATAATTTTCCTGTTGGCTTTCGAAGTAGATAATGATAGTTCATTTTAGTGGGAAAATTGAAGTTTGGATACTATAAAAAAAGATTAAAAAGTTTTAAACTCACTACCGCCATTATGGCTCTTTTCGGAGTACCTGGGCGAAAGACTTATCCAATGCAGGGCCTTTTTATCGCATGGGCAAATCGGGACTTTGCCCAGGGCCCCCTGATTCTAGGGGGCCCCAAAACCCCCTTGGTGTATGCACCTAGTACTTCTAATAGTATGTATAGCCCATGGATAGTTCTTATTTTTATAAATATTCGTAAGGGGGGGGGGCCCAAATAGCATCTGCCCAGGGGCCCCCAGCGTTGTTAATCGGACCCTGATCCAATGATGACGATCAGTAATTTGAGTATGTGCGCTCGTAATTGGTCAGTTGAGGTTTTTAAGCTATAATTATTGCTGAGTTAAAGAGAATTTAAATTTAAATTTTTGTTTTTAATTAAATAAAAAAACGTACACACACAGAAAAAAAAGAAAGGATAGAAAACGGACCTTTTGGGAGCGATCAAAAAAGAGATAAAATGGGATTTTATTTAGCACAAGTGATTCTTCAATTACTGTCCATTAAATGTGAGTTTTTTCTATTTTAGACCTTACTTCTTTTCACTAGAAACATCGAAAAATCATTTTTTTTCTTTCCTTTTTTTTGCGACAAGCATTGGTGCTGTTTTATTATTTGACTTTGAGGGTTATACTTGAACAGAATACATGACATAATTTATACGAGCATCGTAGTTTAAATATTAAGTTGTTGCCTCCCCAAACGAATTTAAAAATTCTTCTTATTTTGTTTATAAATTTTTTAAACCTTTGTTTTTAGATTATTATTTTTATCTCTAAGATATCCGTAAAGATTGCGTATTTTTTTCATGTTCTATGAAAATCCTTTTTTTTTACAATTGAAGTACTTTTTTAAAATAAATTGTTAAAGATGTATTTCATATTTTCTCATTCTATTCCAAAAGCATTTATTAAATGCTGTAATTATTTAGTACATCAATCAACTTACAGATCAAATTGGATAGTTCGTAGATTTTATGAGCAGCATGCCTAGACAGGAAGGTATTTAATGGCGTTCGGGATTCGATCTGAGGACCTTCAGTACTGCAAGCCGACGCGCTACCACTAAGCTACCTTGGGCCTACAAACCAGATTTAATAGAGGACAGACATTTAAATATTTTCTTTGACTTCAGGGAGAGTATTAGAAAAATGTCTTAAAGAACATTTCGCCGAAAAATCAAACTCTCCAGTTAAACATTGCCACATAAGTGGATTGAGTAGCATAATAATGTAATTATTTAATGTAATGTAATGTGATTATTATGTAATTGTAATAAATTATTTTTTAAAATTTGATTGTTTAGCATCTTTTGCGTTCAAATACTTTTAAAGAATATCATCGCACAAAAATGTTATATAATATTTAATACATTATAAATTTTACGTAAATGATTTCCTATTTTTAACTAGAATTCCATTATTGTTTACGAAATTGTTTGTCACACTGAAAATAGGACTGCAAAGGGTTTATTCATAATTAAATATTAAAATAGAAATGCTATGACAAGCAGGTATTTATATTAAGTACTACGCAAAACACAATTACGAGAAAGAGTAGGGCTGACATAAATCAGCAAACCTTTTTCTTTGATGTTTAGTTACTGGGAAATAAAAATATACACGTGCATGCGTCTGGTAGAAACTAAAGATATTGGTGAGATATTTATCGCCAAACCAGAGATAAATTTGAAATGTACAAAAGCATTCGCACTTGGCGAAAATCAGCCAACTCTGTGCCAAATGTTTGCGCACAAAGCGTAAAACAGCCGATTTGATAGGGAAATACGCATTTCCTCCTTGGTTAATCTCTCGCCTGATCGCTCAGCTTTTTCCCCGCCAGACGGCAGTGTAATTTTCAGGCGATTAATCGTGAGGTAAACTGAGCTGCAGTTACTGACCAGTTTTATGCAAATTTGTTTGTAGTATATATATAAACGCTGTTTGGCCGAAAGTTGACGGCTCTCGCGTACTTGATGTTTCGTTTGTAGTATGCTTTTATGATTTAAGTTTCTTGAAGGATTTTTTAATAAACATTTGTTTTAAGTAAAAGCTGAATGTTATAATTCTTTTAAAGGGCTATTGTTCTTCCACTACTCTGCTAAACATGTTTAAATTTTTGAAACGGAATATTATACGGTTATGGGCCGAGGTGTCCTAACCCTTAGCCCTTATTAGCTTTTAAATCAAGCTTGTGAGCACGTCGTAAGAATCACCTGCATTTCAAAATTTTTATCGACGGCGGGCCAGTAAGTTATTTTCGGAAGAATGACAGAGGCAACTGTTATTACGAAGTTGAACTCCAATAACTATTCTACGTGGTCATGTGATATGAAAGTCGTGTTAATGGAAAGAAATTGCTGGCGGATAGTTACAGGAAAGGAGACGAAACGAGCGGATACCGTCGTTCCTAAAGAAGGTGAAGCTATTCCGACCAAGCAGCAAAGAGACTTTATTAACCGAACTGAAAGAGCTTACAGTCTGATTTACCTGAACTTAGGAAAGGAGTACAAGTGCCTTATATCGGATATAGAGGACCCACTGAAAGCCTGGAATAGAATTAAAGAGCATTTCCGCCCGGATTCCCGGGCTAGAGCTATAGGTTTGACAGACGAATTTTTTAGCTGCAGAATTAATGAAAATGAGGATGTTGGACTTTATGCTGCCCGGCTTAAAGATATAGCTGAACAGTTAGAAGATACTGGAAAGCCTATTTCGCTATGGTATCAATCGTTTCAACTTATCCGATTTTTACCACAGGAATTTAACGGTATCGTCCAAAGCATTTATAGATGGAAGGACGACGATTTTAAGGTTGATAAGATTTTAAAAGAACTCTTAGCAGAAGAATCCAGACTCAAGCAGACAAGAAAAGATCAAGAAACTATTGCCCTACAAACTTCAAGTAAAAAGGACATTATAGTACCTAAAAACTTCAAAAACATAAAAAGAAATGTAAAATGCATCAAATGTGGCAAAACTGGACATGCAAGTAAAAACTGTCGATTAAAATTCAAGCCTAAAAGAACTCCAGATCCTGAAACGAGCTACATAGCCGAAGCCAACGCTGGAGAGGGGAATGCAAACACCGCCTGGATTCTGGATACAGCTGCCAGTTCGCACTTCTGCGGCAATAAAGACCTCCTTCTAGACTACAAACCATTACTGGGAACATCCATAGCCGTAGCTGTTGATGGTGTCAACTGCAACATTAAAGGAACCGGTACAGTCCGTTTGAAATTCGTTAATAATTGTGAGTCAGAAATTGTAAATTTATTAAATGTTTTATATTCGCCGAAATTGAGGCGAAACCTCATGTCAGGTCCACTACTTGACAAAGGTAAAGCTTCATTTATCGGGAAAGACGGGAAAATAATTGTATATGCTAAAGATGGTCATAAGCAATTTGTAGCAAAACTTTTAAACGGGCTTTATTGTGTATATCCAGTATACCCAGCTGAAAATGTAAAGCGTGAAATTTTCAATACCACTAGTACTAATCCTTTAGACCTTTGGCATAACAAGTATTGTCACATAAATATCAAGTATATTGTTCAAACAAGCAAAAATGAAAGTGTTAGAGGTATCCCTAATCTTAAAAACAGCCATTTAAATTGTGAACCTTGTAAGTTAGCAAAAACTCGCAGAAAATCATTTAAACCAATTGACAAAATTCGTTCTAAAAAACCTCTCGAGCTGCTTCACATGGACTTATGTGGCTCTTTTCCTAATGTAGCCATAGGTGGTTATGGATATTTTCTTTCTATAATAGATGACTTTTCGAGGAAAGTCACTACATACCCCTTAAAGGAGAAGCGAGATGCTTTTAAATGTTTTACTAGTTATCAGAAAAGAGTAGAGCGTTTTTTGAATTATGAAATTATAAGTGTTAGAACGGATAATGGATTGGAGTTTTGTAGTTCAGAATTTGAAGACATTTTAGGAGAGCAAGGAATTCGAGCCGAAAGGTCAAACACCTACACCCCAGAACAAAACGGGGTCGCTGAGCGTTACAACTATACTGCAGTCGATGCAATAAAGGTAATGTTAAAAGCCAGCGGACTCGGGAATGGTTTTTGGGCTGAAGCCTTATTTTGCCATACCTATGTATGGAATAGGGTTTGTCATGGTAACCTCACAAAGACTCCCTTTGAGTTGTTTGGGGGCCGTAAACCTTCAGTCAAGCACCTCAAAGCTTTTGGTACTCCTGCTTTTGTAGGTGTGCCGAGGCAACTGAGGCGTAAACTTGATATGCGTGCCAAGAAGGCATAATGGTAGGTTACGCTCAAAAAACGAAGGGTTAGGGCCTGTTCACATAGGAGTCCGTTGAGTAGCGTTAAGGAAAAGATGACGTTGAGACTAAAATAAACCAATCATATGCCTCCAAACGATTAGCAATGAAATTTTTAACGCCTATGATTGGTTTATTTTAGTCTCAACGTCATCTTTTCCTTAACGCAACGCAACGGACTCCTATGTGAACAGGCCCTTACAGGATTTGGCTTCTTTCTGAGCATAAAATAGTGGAAACTATCAACGAAACATTCGGTGAAGAACCAGTTAGGTTCTTCACCGAATGTTTCGATCAGTGAATCAGTGGAGCTATGCTGGACCCTCAGCAGAAAACTGTAGTAGTTAATACTGAACTAGAAACTGATTCTTAATCAGACGAGTCCGATATTGGTGTAACTGATAAAACGATTATCACTAAAACTGACGAATTAGATCAGAAATCGAGCACCGATACGGAGCTTAAAACTCCAATTCCCATTGATCAGATTAAATGGTTAAGACGAAATGGTTCCACGAAAAATCGGTTAGCGAACAGATATTTACTATAGAATTGAGGGGTCAAATGTAAGAATCAGGTCTGATAACGATGCAGAAAACTATTGTAAATTACATAATATAGAATATGAAAAAGACTATTTTAATTTCAGTGGGAAAAATTTATATTCAGGGCCGGTAAAACGAGACGAATGCAATATATCAAAAGCATGACTAGAAATTAAAATCCTCACTTGTTACAATGATGAATTGAAAACTCCCCAAGCTGAGAAATGGCATCAAGCTATGAGGGAAGAAATGAAGGTCATGCATGACCGAAAAGTATGGGACCTTGTTTCTAAACCTGTAAATGCTAAAATAATTGGATGTCGCTGGGTTTACACCGTAAAATAAGATTCAAAAGGTAAAATAGCTAGGTTTAAGGCGCGACTAGTAGCACAGGGGTTTGGACAAAAGGAGGGAATTCATTACGGCGAAGGTTTTAGCCCCGTTGTTAATTTTTCAATTATTAGATTCTGTTTTTCAATTTTAGTTTGCAAACTAAATTGGTGTCATTGTCAATTAGACATTAAATGTGCATATTTGTATGCCCCTTTAACTCAAAGCATTTTTATGTACCAACCCCAGGGATTTTTAGATGAAAGTAAACCTAATTACGTTTGCAAAGTAAACAGGGCTTTATACGGCTTACACCAGTCAGGACGTGAGTGGTTTTTAGAAATACATACAGTTTTGGAAGAACTTGGTTTTCAAAAACTACAGTGGGAAAACTGTGTCTATATTTTTCAGAAAAAGGTTGTTTTAATTCTGTACGTCGACGACATTATTCTGTTTTCTAAAACTCAAGATTTTATAAAATATGTGATAAGTCTACTTAATAAGAAATTTGACCTGGAAGTCCTCGGTAAAACAAGTAAATTACTTGGTGTACAATTTGAGGAAAAAGGCAGTGACTTATACATACATCAGTCAGACTACATTGACAAAATATGCGAGAAATTTAAAGAGTTTAGTTATCCAATAACCTCCTTGCCCATTGCAGTAGGCACAGTTCTATCCAAAAACCAATGTCCTAGTACTGATGAAGAAAAAAAAATGATGTCAAATTTTCCATATCGCAGTATCCTTGGTTCTATAGCATTTATAGCAAATAGAACACGCCCTGACATATGTTATGCTGTAAATATTCTTTCACAATTCCAGAATAATCCTGGTTTAACTCACTGGAATACATTGTTAAAATTGTTAGGATGTTTGCATTATACAAAATCATATAAATTAAATTTGTCTAAAATATCTAATTATAATATGAATTGCTATAGTGATGCTAAGTATGCAGCAAATAGGGATGGCCGCATATCAATTGGCGGATTTGTTTTATTTATAGACGACGTACCAATTACCTGGCGAACATTCAAACAAAAATGTGTTAGCTTATCCACAATGGAAAGCGAATACATTTCTTTAACTGAAGCTGTTAAAGAGTGAGTCTGGGTAATTCGCATTTTCAATGAACTTTGAAAAATGAATGTATTAGATATAAAATTTTCTAGCTTTCTATATTGCGACAATCAAGCAGCCATTGACTTTTCTAAATCCCCCATTGAGAATAGCCGTACGAAACATATAGATATAAGATATCATTTCCTCAGAAACTTAGTTTTAGATAACCTATTCGAATTGAAATACGTACACCAAAGTAAATTTTTCAGATATTTTCACAAAACCTTTGCCTAAAATTGGATTGAAAATGTTAACTAATAGAATTTTCGTTTAAATATAAAAGCACATTCTCATTTTGAATGGCAAGTTTTTTTTTTGGTAATGGTGGGGATTGAAAATTCACGCTGACTTTAACATGTATTTAGTAAAGTCATATATTTAAGTAAATATATGAATGTATTTATGTATTTATGCTTATATAAGTATACTAGCTGAATACCCGTGCTTCGCTACGGAGTACATTAAAATTGCATACATACAACGGTCAATGTATGCAATTAATACCAAATATATATATTTGGTATTTATAAAAAATCGTAACAGATATTTTAATAGGAAAAATAATGTAGAAGAAAATATTGAAATTAAATATAATAGAACATACAAAAGAATATAGTACAGTTAATATAGCACAGTTTGAGGAACATTTCTTTAACTATATTTTAATATTTTTACCTGAAGTTTACCTGAAAACTGAGATTAAAATCAAAAGGGCAAAATTACAGAAAAGGAAATACAGTATAAATAAAAACTGAACACAACTTAAATCAGAACTATAAATGAAAGACCCTGAAATAAAACTGAGATTAAAATCAAGAGTGCAAAATTACAGAAAATGAAATGAAAAGCATATTTTGAAATTATAGAAATACAAAAACAAAATAAATGACTGAAAAAGTTTGCCTTAAAACTGAGATTAAAATGAAAAGGGCAAAATTAAAGAAAAGGAAACACAGTATAGCCAAAGATGACAAAACTGCAAACGTGGCCAATAACTGGCATTTTAAGACGGTACTGCTGTTTTCCTCACCACGCTAGGCGTACAGCAAAGGCGCCTTATCCTCCTTTCGCAATATTTGCAAGGCGAGGATTCCCCAGTAGGGAAATTTTTCCTTAATCATTTATGAGTTGTAAATAATGTAACAAGCAATCAATTTTTATAATATAAATCGTTTTTTAAATTAAAAAAAATTAGTCCCTGCAAAAAAAAACATTAACATTATCTCCATTAATTTGAACAGAAAAAAAATATTCAGACAGTGGGAAAAAATATAATTATACAAAAAGAAATTAAACATTATTATACACTACAGGCCTAAATACGCTAACAAAAGTTGAAAGCTTTTATATATCTACATTTAAACCATTTATGAGTCGAAATTAATGTAAAAAGCAATCAATTTTTACAATATCTGAATCATTTTTCATGTCAACAAAAAATTAGTCCCTGTAAAAAAACATTAACATTATCTCCATTAATTTGAACAGAAAAAAAATATTCAGACAGTGGGAAAATTTTAATTATACAAATAGAAATTAAACATTATTATACACTACAGGCCTAAATACACTAACAAAAGTTGAAAGCTTTTATATATCTACATTTAAACCATTTTTAAGTTGAAAATAATGTAAAAAGCAATCAATTTTTATAATATCTGAATCAATTTTCATGTCAACAAAAAATTACTCCCTGCAAAAAAACATTAACATTATCTCCATTAATTTGAATTTATAATAAACTACTAAAAGTCGAAAAGGAAAAATGTCAAATTGTCTTTAGGAAAGTAAAGAATTTTGAAAAGTAAAGCTGAAAAGTAAAAATGTCACTTTGTCGACTGTTTGTTAAACAAAATCAATTTAAAAACTCAACACAGTATAAATAAGATTGAAATTGTCGAATGCTTGTTAACTAAAATCAGTTTAAAAACTCAACACAGTATAAATAAGATTGAAACTGTCGAATGCTTGTCAATCAAAATCAATTTAAAAACACAACACAGTATAAATAAGATTGAAATTGTCGAATGCTTGTTAACCAAAATCAATTAAAAAAGTAAACATAGTATAAATAACATTTATAAAAACCATGTGAAATATTATATACATCTCAGAATTTTAGTAGATTCAGCCTTTCATCATTCTTCTACTACTAAATGTTAAAAAGTAAAATTGTCTAATGCTTGTTAACAAAAATCAATTTAAAAACTAAACACAGTATAAATAACATAGAATTAATAACATTATAAATATCATAAAATAAATAAACGGCATTGCTCCTCTTATTTGTGTCTGATATAAATGATAAAAATTAAAATAACGCTGATATAAATTAAATTAACGTTTCTTGATCTGTGGCTTGTCCATTCATGTTGTTGGCTTGAATGCTATATTAAAGTCTGTATAGCGTTGATGAAATTCACTTGAGTCTTCTTTCACTTTTCTTTCTTGAAATATCAGTTTAGAGAGCCTCAGGATATACTATATTTTTTGTTCTTCCATTTGGAGCTAGGATGTAGATATTTTTGGCTTTTCCAACTCTAGAACAACCCACATAAAGTTGACCATGGGAGAAACAGGGTTTGAGAAGATCGAGTCCAACTACTTTTAGCAATTGCCCCTGTGCCTTGTTAATGCTCATGGCGAAACTTAAACGGACAGGGAACTGAAGTCTTTTAAATTGAAATGGTATATCGGAAGGGATGATTGGTATCCTGGGAATAAATACGACTTCGCCAGCAGAGTGTCCTGTCATAATGGTGGCTTCAATCACATTCGGCATCAGATTCTTTACAGCAAGTCTTGTTCCATTGCAGAGTGAAGGTGGATGCAGATTTCTCAGCAGCATAATTGGTGCACCAATCTTCAGCTCTAATATGTGAGAGGGTATTCCAGATGGCTCCAACGTATTTAAAAATTCTGTGGTGTAGTGTACCGCTTCTTCTGTATCACAGATGGTGTCAATCGATTTGTAAACTTGAGCTTTACCTGGCAATTCTTGTAAAAGCTGCTTATTGATGACGTTGACATCTTCGTTTCTTGGGGCAAGGATTGCTCTTTCGCACAGCCATGTGTGATCAGTGAAGTGCTGGGCCACATTTGGAAACACCGCCTCTTTCAGCTGTTGTTGAGTTGTCACAATCATTCCAATCGTTCCCATGGCTATACATCCTGTATTATCAGCAGTAATGGCTCCATTTCCAAGTTGTAGAAGGTTATCTGCAAATTGCTCGGCTTAGGGATCACCATTGACATGAACTCGCATGTTTGTTGAAAGACCAAGTCTTTCGATGTCATTCCACACGTAAGACGATTTTAAGCAGGCCTGCATTTCATCCGCCCTGGTTCCACGTGGAATAACCGGAAGTGTCTGTCGAAAGTTGCCAGCCAACACCATAGTTACGCCTCCCATTCTGCAATTGTTACCTCTGATGTCCTTCAATGTGACATCGAGTGCTTTGAATGCGGCTTTGTGGGACATGGTGCATTCATCCCAGACAATTAACTTGCAATGCTTCAGAACCCTTGCCTTTCCTGAATTTTTTGAAATGTTACACGTAGGAGTCTCTGTGTTTGCCAGATTTAAGGGTAACTTGAAAGCTGAGTGAGCTGTCCTCCCTCAAGAGTGTTGCAGCAATGCCGGAAGAAGCAACAGCCAGGGCAATCTCGTTTCTGTGTCGCACTTTAGCCAAAAGAAGATTGATTAGAAAAGACTTCCCTGTACCGCCCGGAGCATCCAAAAAGAATATGCCACCGCGACCATTGAAAACTGCTGTTGTGATCTTGTCAAATGCTTCCTTTTGATATGGGACCATTTTCGGCTCATTTTCCTCTATGTATGTTGCGAGTACATTCGTATCATAATTTCGCTCCATACGTTCTTCACTCGGCAAGACTGAATCAAGGTTTCAATTGGGTTGTGGAAGTCCAAAGCTTTTTAGGTCCGATCCACCCATCAATATAATCTTGTCCTCAATGTCTATTAGCAGTCTGTTGAAGATGTCGTCACTGTAGTCCAGATCCATATTCTGCTGCTGCATGCGTGCTTGGTGCAGCATGTCTTCGGACAGGTTCTCCTTATGATTCATCCATAACTGTTCGGGAGATGACATGGAGCATGTATGTAGCATTACAGAAAACAGATTCCGTAAAACCTTTGGTGATCGAGATGCAGCCGCTTCTTCGAGTGTATTGTTCCAGTGGTCATCGTTCTCCAAAAGGCCTCTAAGCTGGCAGGCCTTTGTGTAAGTTTCACAGAGCCGTCCCTGAAATGTTTTCAAATCTTCAAATGATTTTGGGCCTGGTACTTCATGCAGCAGGAGGCGCAGGTGAAAACACTCTGAATTGTTCGGATGGACGGTGTACACCCGGCCCAGTGCATCGCTTGACCTTATTCCTGTTTGCTCAGGTACAACGTGCCCTAGTTTTCGACGGTTCCATGTCTTGTTTCTATTGTTCCAAGTGTAGTAATTGGGAACTTGGTTGTACAACAGGGTGCGTGCAAACTCATCTTGGGTGCAAAGTCTGAAGAAAGACGTGAGTGTCGTTTCCTGAGGTGTTTGAGCACGTTCAGCAGCGTTTTCTGGTGTAAAGTAGACTCTCTGTCCATTCTCAAGGTGGATGCTCAGATGAATCACTGTGGGGTGGCGCTCATGAATAGGAAAGTTGAGTATTCGCCATACTGCTTCATTGCTGCTGATATATCTTCCCATTTGATACTGGACAATTTCATTTAAGTCATTCTCTCCACTGTTCACTTGAAAAACAGCCATGTCAGATCCTTTGTTAATATACTTACAGACATACTTTATAGACTTAACAGAATTGCAATACTCTACGTTGGTATGAGCATTGAAAATTTTTGTTAGTAGAGGGCAATACGGGACAATCCAAGTATTGTCTATAGACACTTGCAATCCTTTATAAACGATGTCAGCCTTAAATCCCCCGTCTTGTGGTGATCTGCGCCGATAAAGTGGATATCCGTTTCGTCCTGTTTGCGTCTCTTTCAAAAATTGGCGCGGGTATCGTTTAGTGCAAATTCCATCTTTCATGTATGGAGAGGTTGGATTTATGGATCCGCAGGGGCCGTGCACCATCTGCTTAGTTACAATTGTAATAAGTCCCGGGTCGTCTTGTTCATTAGGGATTTCTGCACTGATAAAGTCATCCACGCGGTGAACGTGTACAGAGTCCTTGAGCCAAATCAGAATGTGAGCATGAGGAAGTCCTCGCTTCTGCCACTCTATCGTGTACATGACACTGAACTTCTCCAAAAATCTTTGCCTTTGTGATGAGACTCATAAGCGTTTTTTGTTCTGATGAAATACTCTTGCTAACAAATCATGTCGATCCTGTGGTTTTTGTCCAACAAATAGTTCTTCCTGTATCTCTGTCCAGTTTGGATTGCAGATGAAAGTGATGAAGAGGTCTGGTATGCCGTAGTTTCTCACGTAGGTCATGGCATCTTGAGTACGCTCGTGCATGTACCTTGGACCCCCTGTAAAGCTGGAAGGCAAGATGATCAACTGGCCTATGTCGGAGATATTTCCATCATTCATGACCGCATCCCTCAAATGAGCATACTGTTCAACTCTGAGAGTCCTCTGATTTATTCGTATGTACAATAGTCTTTCCGATTCAATCTTGGCATACATATCAACGATAAATTGGTGGAACAGGTCTTTGCTTCTCAGTAATGTGTTGAAATTTGAAGAACGTATCATCATCCTGTAAGCATAGAATTGCATAGCTGAAATCTTCTTAGTTTGGGGTAGTCCTGTAGTTGGATCTTTTAGTCGCAGTTCAAAATGATATCCATCCTCCCCCTGCCAAAAGATGAGTGGATACTGTAGCGCGTCGTAGGACCTGTGCGTCTCGGGAATTTTTTTGAGGGTGCCACTTCTTTCTTCTAAAACTATGTCTCTTGTCCCATGTTGTTCACCCACCATGATCAAAGCGACTTCTTCTGTTGCGGGGGCGTTGAACCGCCTCTCATGTTCACCGTGTGGGGTTCTGTCCGCTACGATCACCAATTTGAATTCCGGGCTAATCTTATCCATAGCCGACTTAAAGCTCTGGATGTAACAGTTGTGATCATGCAGCATACCTTGCAACTGTAGTACTATGTCTCGTCTGGTTTGTGGCTTGTTTTTACAGCGATGCTCTGCTTGTTGTGTAGTATCTCCGACAAAGTAAATTTGCATAAATTTAGGCTCTTCCATCGGTAGAGGTTGCAGACTGCCGATGCGGTGATAAACTTGACCCTGTACCTTAAATGTAGGCATGTACCCGGGCTCTCTAATTTCTTTCGTTGTGCCAAAAGAGGTCATTTGGAAACAGGAATTGTAGCTTCTTATATTAGAAAGGAAATGTTTAGCTTCTTGAGAAGTGCCGCTGAGTAAAGAACATAGGGGCTCAGGTGGATCCATCAACTGTGGCAGTTGAACCTTTCCTCCGCTGCAGCACATACCTGTGGCTTCACCTTTCCACTTCTTTGCTCCACAATGTTGGCAAGTTTCAGACATGGATCCAATGTTACACGAAGGATCAGATACGTAATCTGCCGATGGGTCGTAGTGAAAAGCTGCATTTTCAAAATTAGTGTACATGCGCCTTCGAGCAGCACTTATTGTAGTTCTAACCTGCCTTGTTTTGCTTGTCTCTGTTTTGCTTGTAACCTGACTTGTTTTGCTTGTCTCTCCGGAGTACATTCGATTTCTCTTCTTATTTGCTCTCGTTGTCTGTTTGCTTCCTGTCTTGCTTCTCTTTCAGGAGTACATTCGATTTCTCTTCTTCTTAGCTCTCGTTGTCTGTTTGCTTCCTGTCTTGCTTGTCTTTCAGGAGTACATTCGATTTCTCTTCTTCTTTGATCTCGTTGTCTGTTTTCTTCCTGTCTTGCTTCACTTTCAGGAGTACATTCGATTTCTCTTCTTTGCTCTCGTTGTCTGTTTGCTTCCCGTCTTGCTTCTCTTTCTGGAGTAGATTCATCTTCTCTCCTACTTCGATTTCGTTCTCTGTTCTGTCGCTTTTGTGTCCGAAGACATTTTTTTTTCTCGGAGGCTGTGGCATATTCAAAGAAAAATGCTAAGGACAAAACATTAGTAAAATACACTGCTGGCCACCCAAATTGCAACACCAAGAAAGACAAGAGATATCACAACAAAATTTATTTTGTAGATAACATGTTGACCAAGTATCAAATGATTAAATTTATAGACTTCTGTGAAGTGTGGTTCCTGCCAAAATCAGTAGCCAGAGTAGCCGCCATAGTTGGAGATCACCGCTGCCACACGCCTCGGCATTGATTCAAAGAGACTTTGGAGAGTTCTTGGGGTACAGCAGACCAAGCAGCTTCCACACGTTGCCAAAGTTGATCTGCTGTGGCAGCTGGGGATGTAATCTGGGTCAATCGTAGAGCAACCATGGACCACATGTTTTCTATCGGCGAAAGATCCGGAGAGCGAGGCGGCCAGGGAAGCAATTCAATCTGGCGATTGACGAAGAACCGTTGGACAATGCGTGCCACGTGTGGTCGCGCATTATCCTGTTGAAATATGGCTCTGTGCAAGCCCTGAAGGTAAGGAAGGACAACTGGCTCCAACACCTCGGAGATGTAGCGCTGGCTGTTTAAAGTACCGGCAATGCGTACTAGAGGTGTGCGAGAGTGATATCCAATACCGCCCCATACCATAATACCCGGTGCAGGACCAGTGTGGCGGTGCATAACGCAGCTGTTCAGCATCCTCTCTTCACGATGTCTCCAGACTCCATGCGACCATCGTGGTGTTGCAGACAGAAGCGTGACTCGTCAGTAAAGACAATTTCATTCCATTCTGCCGTCCACATCCTTCTGTCATCGCACCATTGGCGGCGGAGACGTCTGTGGTTCTGCGTCAAGGGTAGACAAAGCAATGGACGTCTTGCGGACAGACCACTCTGCTGTAAACGGCGTCGAATGGTACGCGCAGACACTGGATGATGCGTTACAGACTGCATGTGCTGTGCTATGGTTCGTGATGTGACTGAGCGATCCGTCACTGCCATAAGCACAATTTGCCTGTCATCACGTGAAGTGGTACGCTGAGGTGGATGCGATCGAACACGCCGGTCCGTCGTAACCTCCTGCATCCAACGATCACATATCCGCATTACAGTTGTTTGGTTTCGTCCAATACGAGTACCGATTTCCCTGAAAGATAATCCACAATCTCGGTAGGCCACTATCCTTCCTCTGTCGAACTCGGATACTTGATCAAAAGATGATCGCTGTTTTCGACGAGGCATAATTGATCGTTTTTTTGAAAAAACCACAAGAAAAACACAATTGCCGAACTTGAAATCGTCGAAATCTCCAAGCCTTAAATAGCGCCATGAAGCTACAGAAGGAGCGGAAGCTTCAATGGGGAATTTTTCGAAAAATGAACCGATTGTTGTCGCTCACCGGTAGAGGGCGCGACATGCAATCGTAGTGACTATTTTACATTGAGTTATACGGCGTGGTGGTGAAAGTTGTTTTATAAATTTTTAAATTTATTATGCGTGGAGAAATATGCCATACACGTGTTTTGCTCCGGGTTGTTCTACTGGCTATAGATCAGTTTTAAAAAGAAATAAAGAAACTGGACAGAGAAATCCTAGTATATTTGCTGCTCCTAAGGTAAGAACATTATTATTGTTTTGTGTTAATATAAGATGTATAATAATGAGAGAAAAGTACAGCTGCTGTGTTTTAAGTGAACGCAAAGTTAAGACATCTTAAGTTCTGCTGGAAATAAGCGTGTTTTATTTTTCAATCATCCCTATATCCCATCAAAAATAATTCATGACGTGTTCACAAAGCTCTATTGTATGTAAAAAGATGTAAATAATTACTCATACTATTGCTCTAAAGGAAATAGCTCATCAATAAAAGATGTACGATACTTACGTATATAATGAAGCATTAGTTTTTGATGGTTTTCAAATTTTTAATTACAAATTTACCTTCATTAGCGATTGTAATTCATTTGTGGTATGTAACAAGTTATCAGAGAGTTAATTTTATACCAAGCATACAATTTTTATCTTATAAATATATATTGATTTTGTTTGTTGTTCATTTCAATTCCACTCATTCCAGGATAGTGAACTTTTGGAGAAATGGCAAAAAGCCATCCCCAGAAAAGACAAAGTTTTCAGTAATCGTGACAGGCTCTGTGAGTTGTATTTTGAAAAAGAGTGTATAGAAAGGTCATATGTGACTAAACTCACTGATGGAACAATATTTACTCTTGAGAGAGGGTCACCTCTTTTAAAAGCAGGTTCTATACCAACATTATTCCCAAATTTACCAAAATATCTGTCTGTTAGAATATGCAAGAGAAAAGCTCCAGCTCCTCGTCATTCTTCATTTGAAAAATACAAAAGGCCTAATATAAGTACAGATGTTGAATCTCATACAGAAGCTGAACAACAGCAAAATTATTATTCTACATTTTTGATTCATTTAGAAAATATACAAAAACCAGATTCATGGTGGACAGTAGCATCTACTCAAGAGTATCTGATATGTTCAAAATGGAATTCTAAATATTCTTGTGAGCGACGAGTCATTATTTGTCAGGATTCATCTGTAAAAGTATGTACAGAATATTATTGTTTAAAAAAGTTGAAATTGCAAAATGGTTAATGGTTAATTTTAAAATGTTAAATGGTGTAAAATAATGTTCTAAGTATATTACTTCCACCTTAACTATTAGATATAAAAGTAATGAACAGTTGTTTCCAATTGTTGTGTTGATTAATGTAATCATAAGTACTTTTTAAACAGATTTCTTTACTTTAAGAATACATGACATAATGAATTAATGCATATTGATTTTAATCATTAAATATTGCTAATAATAGAAATTGAAGTACACTGCTTTTCGAATTTCAGATTTTTTTGGGAAATATAGAAATATCACTGGATGTTGATGTGCATGATATTGAAAGCCTGTCATTTTTACTACAGCGTGTTAATGATTTAGTAATTTGCAAAAATGCTGAATCAGTGTAAGTTTAATTTTAATCTGTTTCATTGGGTGGTAACATTTGTTCTTGAACTTTACTTATTGTTTCATTTTATTTTAGTGTAATTTCATTTTATTTTAGTGTTTATTTCATTTTATTTTAGTGTAGTGCGGCCGTGAGATACCCAAGGCAGTGGATTTATGAGTGCCTGCTGCTGAGAATAAAAAGCAGCAAAGCATACAAACATCTAAGGGAACATAATATACTTTCTTTGCCTTCCCCGCGTACCCTTATGAATTATATTCAGTCTGTTAAGGGGGTGTATGGGTTTCAGAAAAGTATATTCGTGTGTATGAAAAAGAAAGCTGGTGACATGGAGGTATCTGACCGCCGAGGTAATGCTTGTGCAAAATTTAATATGATGTATCATGGCTGCAAAAATCTTTCTTAATTTCTTTATTGTGCTTCTTTTTAGGAACGCTGCTCATTGATGAGATGAAGCTGTCCCCTGCTCTTGTGTTTGATCAGAGAGAACTTTCAGTAAAGGGCTTTAGTGATTTAGGAAAGTTTACTCCGGATCATCAAAAATATGAGAAGGGGGACCATGCTTTAGTGTTCATGTATCAGCCCTTTAAAGGTAAATGGGTCCAAACGCTCGCATGCTTTCTGAGCACAGGAGCTGCATCTGGAACAGTGCTCCATCATCTGATTATAGAATGCATCATTCTGCTGGAGCATTCTGGATTTTTTGTGGATGCTGTAGTCAGTGATGGAGCAACATGGAACAGGAACATGTGGACCCTATTTGGTATCAGTGCAGAAAATTTAAGCTGCAATCATATTTGTGATCCTGAGAGAAGATTATGGTTCATTTCTGACTTCCCGCATCTTGTTAAGAACATGCGTAATTTCATATCTTGTAATAAACAAATAATGGTATATTATAAATTTTCTTATATTTTGTCTGCTTTAAATTTTCTGTATTTAAAAGATAAGACTTCTATATTCTGTGATTCTTTCAGACTCATGAAGGTCTTATTGATACAAGATGTTGGGAAGCGGTTATGGAAATGGATAACCCTAAGGGTTTCAATTTGAAAGCTTGTCCTAATCTATCTTGGGATTCAATTTATCCCAAATTTTTCCAGAAGATGAATGTGAAAATGGCATTTCAAGTATGTTTTAAATTGATCTTAGGGGTTTACTTTAGATGACTGCAATTCACCTGTTTGGTATAGTTCTTTACAATTAAGATAATTTTTTTCATTTAGTTCTTCAGTAACAGCATTGCTGCAGCCATGGAGATGTATAAAGATGAGCATTTGTCACTGGAAAACTGTGGGCATTGTATACAGTTTATTAAAATTGTGGATGCAGCCATTGATGCAATGAATTCAAGAGATATACCTGCAGCATTGAAGTTAAACTCTCCTGGACATAAGGTGATCAAATAGAATATCTGTTTTGTGCAAAATGACTAAAATTAATTTTAATTATAAATGTAATTTTGCATTTCTTCTATGTCTTACATTTATAACTGACAGTATATGTTTAACATTTTAGGCAATTGAAGATCTTCTAAATTATGTAATAAAGTGGGAGGAGTACACTAAAGAGAGAGATTTCAAATTCTTATCGCATTCAACATCAACAGGTCTAAAAGTAACCTTAAAAGGCACACTGGAGATTACGTCTTATCTAACTAAAGAATGTGGTTTTTCCTATTTAATGACATCTAGGCTGAACCAAGATGCTTTAGAGGTTGGTTTTTTTTATGTTAAAGTTTTTAATTTTGGCTTATATGTTATATTTGTGATTCCTTATCAGTATTTTAAAATTATTTTAACATGTTAAAATTTTTTAGTATGAAACCAAATTATAGAACTTAAAAAATAGGAAACAATGATTTAAAAAAATTCAATGCAATTCTTGTATAATTTATTGGTTCTCATGTTACAAAGTTTTTATTTTTTCAGAGATTCTTTAGTATGATGCGTCATGCTTGTGGAAGTAACGACCATCCCGACTCCTCTACATTTCTCCAGTTATACAGCCTTTTAAGTACATACTCTTTAGTGAAGCCCCCTAAAGGATCCAATGTTGCAGGGGTAGAATACATAACAGCCCTACTGAATTTAAGAGATTCTGGTGAATCTTCAGATAAGAAGATAGAATGGGCTGAATGGCTGGATAAAATTATTGACAAGGGACTTACAGATGAAGTCATACCTGCCGTGGTCAATAAGATTGATGATCATGATTATTTAATGATTTCATCATCAGATTTTGTAATAAATTATGTTGCTGGTTATGTTGTTAGGAGGATCAGCAGATTTTCTAAATGTGACCAATGCATACAACAATTAATCTCTACAAACATTAATACTGATCAAAATAAATTAATTTTTTTAAAAAGTAAAGGTTCCTTAATATACCCTTCAGATTTGTTTTTAAAAGTCATTAATATTCTCGAAATGGCAATAATCAAAACTCTAAATTTTAATAAATTAAATGATAAACTAATTTTTCAAGTGATAAAAGAGATTTATACTGGTCCTCCTATGCCAGTAATTGGTTGCACTGAGCAGCATAACTTTGATTTAGTTCAAAAGGTTATCAATTTTTTTCTCATTACGCGCATGCATTTTATATGCAAACAAGAGAATAAAAATGCTCAACTATGCGCTGATGTTAAAAGATTGAGAAAACAATCTAAATTATAATTCTGTATTATTAAATTTAAGCTTTCATTTATATTACTTTTGAATTGAATTATTCTCTTGTCTGAAGTTATTCCCTTGTCAATATCAATGAAGAATGTTATCAATATCTGCAAAACCTGTCATGTATAATTTTTTGATCAAATTTATCTATAGTAAATTGTATATCACACATTTAATTTTTATTTTATAATAATGTATTAATAGTGTATGTTGTTAATTTCAGTTCTTTATAATTATGAAATACTTTTCTTCTATTCAATATATTTTGTGGTTATGGCAAATTGAGCTACACGTCTGAACTAAAGCCATCATTTTTTTTAATTGTGCACAGAAATAAAATATTTCCAGTTAACTTTTCTTAATATTGAATTTTATCACTATTAAGTTAGTTGATAAGTAAATAAGTTTTCATTGTGTGATAAATAATGTTGTTACTATAAATGCTTATGCAAAATCTGTTGAGTATAATTTAAAAAAAAAAAATTAATATTTTCCTATCTTTTTACTGTGACTACAATGAAACCCATACTTTGTGAAAATGCGAAAATATAGCTGATATGTACTTATGAATGTTATTTGGGGATTTTTTCTTTTTAATTTGCTGAAAATATTTGTAATCGATAATTTACCAACTTGAAGGTAATTCCTGACAATGCTGGAACCATAATATTGAATTTAATCACTATTTAAGTTAGTTGATAAGTAAATAATTTTTCATTGTATGATAAACAATGTTACTATAAATGCTTATGCAAAATCTGCGTACAAAATCTGCTTATGCAATTAAATGCGTACTTTGTGAAAATTCAAAAATATAGCTGATTTGTTCTAGTCAAAGTTATTTGTTTTTTTCTTTTTAATTTGCTGAAAAAATTTGTATTCTGTAATTTACCAACTTGACGATTATACCTCCAGTTTTTAAAAGTGTAATCTGAGATGCTTTGACTGATTTTTTTTCCCAAAGGAAGATATTTTAAAGTATTGTCTGATTAAATACTGAATTGACTTCCTATTTTATTAGTCCTGATAAGAATTTATTTGGGATTGATAGAAAATGTTGCTTTTTTTTTTAAAGGCCTTATAGAGAATCTATGCTCACTTCTACCCAGACTTGGGTGTATATAATTTGAAGTGGCACTCTATTTGAATTTGAAGCAAACACAGTTTATACATGAAACAATGTTTATTGAATTCGTTGCACATATAATTGGCTTTTACAGCAATAAGCATGCGTACTACTTGTACGGAATGTATAAACACAGCTTTCAAGAACAATATATTTTTATACTCACGAACAGTAAGTCAAACCAGCAGTACTGCCATGTAAACTTCTGGCCCGCTAAGCACTAGCGCAGGATAACACCTTTTCAACCTTAACAACCTCTCCTTCTTTTCTTAATGACGCTGCGTGGTATTTATACTAAGCGCGTATGCCGAAATTAGCATATCTGAAGCAGCTTCTTTAATTCATTAATTCAAAAGTTCGATTCTTGTGAATCGAATCTTGTGTATACCTTACAGCCTGTTATATATGATGTATTATTCATACTTATCTGCAAATAAAAATATTCTTATATTACTATGTGTGTGTGTGTTTTGGTTAATCAGTATTATTTCTCACAATTTTTTTTCCATAAGAGATTATGAACAATGATAAAAAACTTTCTTCACAATTCTTTTCTGTAATTTCATTTCCTTAATTATTAAATTATTACAAAATTCTGAACTAATTTATTCTGAAACCAATACACAATTATTCTGAAAAAGTTTATTTACTCATTTCCTTTAAGAATTTTATTGAATTGTAGCAAAAAAAAACACTTGAAATAAAGATTTTGAATGAAAATAAAAAATTGTTAAATTGAATAAATAAATTCATATTAAATACGCACTAAAATAAAACAACTTGTTTTCGCTAGGAAAAATACGAAAAATCCATATTAAAGCATATGGTTGTCCGTGTCTAAGCCGCCCTTCAGAGCACGCGAGCGCCCTCTAGTGGCGGCGACAAAAAGGGAGACACATTTTTAACACTGAGCTGCGCCTCCTTCTGTAGCTTCATGAATAGCGCTTTAAAGTGGCGCCACAGGCGCGCGTGATGTGCGTCTGAGCTGAAATTCTAATCATTTGCATATCTCACCTCCGCTAATGCATGTTGTAAATTTCATGTTATTTGCATGTTTCCTTCAGGGTGTTGCATTTACAGTGGCAAGCAGTGTATTAAGCACAAAATGAAAGTAAATAAAATAAAAGATCCTGAAATGAAACTAAGATTAAATTCGGCAATGGAAGATTAAATTCGGCAAACGTCAATGGAAGTTGAATCTGCAAAAAAAAAAGTGAGTTACAAAAACAAAAAATTATTGAAAAAATATACACATTAAAACAATGCACAAATTGAATTCAGTTAGGGCTCTCCTTAGCACATTGACTACCGGACGGTCCTTAAAATATGAAATATGATTTTTTTTAAAAATTGAATAACAGTAGAATTGATATTTCAGTAGTATTCAAAAGTTATACAATGAGAAAAATAAATATAATATAAATAAAATGAGAAAAGAAATAATAGCATCGACTTTTTGTTATGGATCATATTATTGTTAAAAACTATGTGAAGACTAAAGGCATAATCGGAATCTTCAGTTTCACAGTTTGAAAAAGCGTAAAAACCCAACTTTCTTAAAAAGTTGTCTACAAATTTCCGATTTTAACTGAACTTCTATCTTCCTAACTGAACGTAAGGAAAGTAGTTATGTGAAACGATACGAAAACATAAATTACTGTAAACATAAGAAATTAATTAACGTCATTTAAAACTGTACAAATGAAACAAATAATATAAATACCACATTCAAACTCTAAATTTCTTTCATTTCTCAAGCAATATAATAATAACATTTTGTTTAAAAAATTATAACACGTATTCTACAGCTTAAACCTACATAGATTTTTTAATGAAAAAAACATTTCTACATACAGAGAGGGATGTAATTTTTAAAATCATTGGTGTTGGGTTTCTCAATCTTATCTTTAATTCTGTTCTGAAGTAATGGAAATTCACATCTTTTAATCACGATGTTCGAGAATCAGCCTTATAGTGAATTTATCAATGATTTTAACACACGTAAGTAACCACACACACAAACAAACACTTGAAAACAATTATATTAAAAAATAACAGTAGAATTCATATTTCAGTTGTATTCAAAAGTTATACAATGAGAAAAATAAATATAATATAAATAAAATGAGAAAAAAAAATAATAGCATCGACTTTTTGTTATGGATCATATTATTGTTAAAAACTATGTGAAGACTAAAGGCATAATCGGAATCTTCAGTTTCACAGTTTGAAAAAGCGTAAAAACCTAACTTAAAAAGTTGTCTACAAATTTCCGATTTTAACTGAACTTCTATTAACGTAAGGAAAAATAGTTATGTGAAACGATACGAAAACATAAATTACTGTAAACATAAGAAAGTAATTAACGTCATTTAAAACTGTACAAATGAAACAAATAATATAAATACCACATTCAAACTCTAAATTTCTTTCATTTCTCAAGCAATATAAAAATAACATTTTGTTTAAAAAATTATAACACGTATTCTACAGCTTAAAACTACATAGATTTTTTAATGAAAAAAACATTTCTACATACAGAGAGGGATGCAATTTTTAAAATCATTGGTGTTGGGTTTCTCAATCTTATCTTTAATTCTGTTCTGAAGTAATGGAAATTCACATCTTTTAATCATGATTTTTTTAGAATCAGCGTTACAGTGAATATAGCAATGATTATAATTTTTTTGGCTGAGCTCCCACTACGCCTTAACAACATATATTTATGATTACAGGTAATGATAACATTCCTTACATAGGTTACTTTAAGTTGAGTTGTTTTGCAAAAGAAAATATAAAACTAAAAGCGACCATGCTGGTCACGAAGCGGCTAGTTTTTAAAAAAGTTATGTTCTCAAAATATGACAATTAAGAAAAAGATATCATTGAGAAAAAATAAATCATGATACTTAAGAAAGTCATACCACAAATTTCTATAAAATTAATCTGCAACTATATTTGACGTACAAAATAATGCATATGTCACATAACTATTTTTTCTTATTTATGTAAAAAAATTATTGAAAAAATAAACACATTAAAACAATGCACAAATTTAATTCAGTTAGGGCCCTCCTAAGCGCATTGACTGCCGGACGGTCCTTAAAATATGAAATATTATGATTTTTTTTTAAAATTGAATAACAGTAGAATTGATATTTCAGTAGTATTCAAAAGTTATACAATGAGAAAAATAAATATAATACAAATGAAATGAGAAAAAAAATAATAGCATCGACTTTTTGTTATGGATCATATTATTGTTAAAAACTATGTGAAGACTAAAGACAAAATCGGAATCTTCAGTTTCACAGTTTGAAAAAGCGTAAAAATCCAACTTTCTTAAAAGTTGTCTACAAATTTCCGATTTTAACTGAACTTCTAGTAACGTAAGGAAAAATAGTTATGTGAAACGATACGAAAACATAAATTACTGTAAACATAAGAAATTAATTAACGTCATTTAAAACTGTACAAATAAAACAAATAATATAAATACCACATTCAAATTCTAAATTTCTTTCATCTCTTAAGCAATATAATAACATTTTGTTTAAAAAATTAATTAATGTTTTCGTATCGTTTCACATAACTATTTTTTAAAATCGAAAAATTGTAGACAACTTTTAAGAAAGTTGGGTTTTTACGCTTTTTCAAACTTTGAAGATTCTGATTATGTCTTTAGTCATCACATAGTTTTAAACAATAATATGATCCAAAACTATTATTTTTTAATATAATTGTTTTCAAGTGTTTGTTTGATGTAATTTTTAAAATCATTGGTGTTGGGTTTCTCAGTCTTATCTTTAACTCTGTTCTGAAGTAATGGATTATAACACACGTAAGTAAACACGCACGCAAACATTCGCTTTTATTAATATAGATTTCTTATTGAATAGTATGTTTCAATAATGAAAATACTTATTACTTCGTTAATATAATTGTTGAAATCATATTTTATATTTCTTATTAAATAGTATGCAATTATATTAAAAATAAGAGTTTCAAATAAAAATTCAAACTTACGAAACCAAAGGTATTCTTACAACAAAGTATTTTCGAAAATGGTACGAAAAATTTACCTAAACCGAATCGATTCATATTCAAATGACACTTACTTGAATTAAAATTTCTTTTCACTTTTAACTTGCAAAATATCCCCCCCCCAAAAAAAAATCAGTACATCTTGAAATAATCTAATTATGATTAAAAAATTTGAATTAAAATTTTTTAAGGCTCTTTCCAAATATTTAACATTTAATGAAAAAAAATTATATCGATAAAAACATAGCCGAATTTCAAAAGGTCAGTTTATAACTCGAAGTAAAAAAAATGATCTATTTATGATTAAAAAGACTCATTCTTTACAACTTCGATTCTGTCCACCCCTCCACCCCCCCCACCCCCCCACGTTTGGGCGAAAAATTCTTTCTTCCAGGCTTCCGCATTTGAACGAACGATAGGGAATTTGTGTTGACGTATTGTTCTTTAAAATTCAATTAAAAATCGAAATTTTAAGATAGAGACTTGAAATGAGGTTCAAATGAATGAGAAAGCTTTCATCTTCCAGATGATGTAAATATTTTCTTTGTAAGATAAAAACACGAAGAGCATCGACCGTAGATGCTCAAAAGGAGGTAAATTTATCAAAAAAGTGGTTTTAATATTTTGATGAAAATATTAGTCTGTTTTAAATTATTTTTAAACAAATGAGGTCTTGTTTGAAGGAGAAATGTCTGTAGTCTTAGATTGTAAAAAGATCAAAATTCTACGATCATTTTTTGCCGAAATATCGTAATCTGAAGTTAAAAAACATAAAATATCACACAAAACATAAAATAAAAATTTTCTACAATAAAATTTAAAATTCGGGCTTCCAGGTGCACCTTCCCATAGTCTGCACTACCCGTGTGCCAAATTTCACGGCTGTAAGTTTCACAGATTCGCCGGGGGGTCGCATACACACACACACACACACGCACGCAAACACTCTCTTTTATTAATAAGATATTTAGTTGAAAGCGGAAGATTACATATATGAAGTTTGTTATTTAAATGTTATTTTTTCCCCCTCAAGTAGAAGAATTTTGAAATGTTATTTAATCTTAAAGGTGTATAAATATGGACTGTTTTTTCACAAATCGTGAATTACACCTCATTTTCAGTAGTATATTTAAGTGTCAATAATATACCAATGTTTTTTTGCTATATTGTAAAACTGCAGCGTGTTTACCTTACACTAATCTTTTGTTTTAAGAATAATAGAAAACTTTAGGCTCTTTGAAGCTTCTTTAAGAAATGTTAAATAAATCAAAAAGGTTTCTAGCTTCTGGTCATACGTGAGAGGCGGGCCATTGATAGGGAAATACGCATTTCCTCCTTGGTTAATCTCTCGCCTGATCGCTCAGATTTTTCCCCGCCAGACGGCAGTGTAATTTTCAGGCGATTAATCGTGAGGTAAACTGAGCTGCAGTTACTGAGCAGTTTTATGCAAATTTGTTTGTAGTATATATATAAAGGCTGTTTGGTTGAAAGTTGACAGCACCACACTCCCCGTGAGTGATTCGCTGCGAGCAGACGTGTTTTCCCCACCCTGCGATGGCGGATGTTTCTTCCTCTCCGGAGGACTATATGGATCTACAACAAGATGAAGGGCCACCAAACCCATCCTCTGCACCTACTACAATACCTGTTCCAGATGTCGATAGACTTTCTGAGAAGGATAAAGAAGTTCTTCAAGGACTAATTGAAAACTCAATTCCTCCCTTCCTCCATGAAAGCATCGAAAAAATCCATCCGATGGCCTATGAATTTTACAGAATCGGTAAGCATGGGAACCATCTTAATGAGTATTACACTCAACTAACTAAAAACAATAATATTACTAACTTTCCATCTATTCCTAATCCTAGAAAAAGGACTAAAACTAACAATTCAGCTATTCCCGCTCAAAATAAACCAGCAGCCCAGTCAACGGCTAATACCGATCAGTTCATAATCCCTGCAGCCAGGTTAACGGCCAAAGCGCCAATCAACTTCGGTCATATCCCTCCGCCAGCTACTACGTCAAGTAGATATAGTGCGCTACCAGAAGCTAATCCAAACGCTCCAAGCACCAGTAATCCTCGGATTACTGTTGCAACTAGTAAAATCAAGCTCTTAACCATTGTTAAAACCGAAAATTAAAGAGAAATACTAGCCATTCTAGCCGGAGAGGGTGACAAAAGGAAATTCCATGCCAAAATTGGACCTGAATTCATTAGAATTGACCCAGCTACGGCAGAAGATCATATGGAAATTACGAAACGCTTAACTGAAAATAACATTAAAGGATTTATCCTCCCTCTGGGAGTTATTAGACCAATTAAAATTGTTATCAGAGGCATCCCTAAAGAATTCACCCCTGAAGAAATTAAAGAAAAACTTGACGAATTAGATTTTCCAGTAATAAAAGTTGCTCAATTGCAGCGTAAAGATATGTCTAAACTCCCACTCTACCAAGTTCAACTCACCCTCACAGATAAAGCTAAGACAATATTTGAACTAACCTCCCTATTTTATATTAGAATCAGCGTAGAATATTACAAATCCCCTTTCAAATCTAACCAATGTTTCAAGTGCCAACATTTTCATCATCATAGCAAGAACTGTTATATGGATCCTAGGTGCGTGAAATGCGCAGGCGATCATCACACCCACGAATGCCCAGATGGCAAAAAAGCAGTCACAATCAAATGCTGCAACTGCAATGGTGATCACCGGGCCAACTACAGAGGTTGACCAAAATTTCCCCACAACATCATAGCTTAAAAAACAAGCTGAAAAAGAAGCTAAAGTACTCGAACGCCAAGCTACCAAACTAGTTAACCCAAATTTAACTTTTGCTCAAATGGCTAGTGCCAACATCAATAATTCAGTAAATCCAAATACCCCAGAAATTAATCAGGAAAATCCCCCAATTAATCAAACCCACATGAAAAATCCTAACAACAGTTTACTTCTCATCAAACAATATCAGGAAGTAACAGCCATAATTAATGAAATAATCGGAAATCTAGGTATTTCGGACTTCTCCGAAATTCTAATTAATCTCAGAGCCACCAGAGCTAATATTAAAAATTCTGTAACCGCTGAAGATAAATCTTTTAGCTTCTTCAACGGTTTGAATAAAGCGTTCCCTAAAACTGGTTAATGGCCCCTTCTTCTCTCTCCGTTTTGGCATGGAACTCCAATGGTATCAGCGCTCGTATCCTTGAGTTCAAAGATTTTATACAACAGGATAGTCCTGACATAATTCTTCTACAAGAGGCACATCTCAGACCTGGGGATAACCTCCGTATTTTTAATTATACTACGTATAGAAATGACCACATTAATCCTTTACATTCCATGAGAGGCACTGCCATTCTAATCAAAAATTCCCTTCCACACCATGAAATTATTCTCCCACCTCTTAAAGCCATTAATGCTACTGCGGTTAATGTTAAATTCCATAACCTCCCCCATTACACCATCATTTCTACTTACATCCCGCCAGGTTTTAAAACTGCTGACATTAAAAATGACCTTAATCTTCTAGACACTCTAAATATTAATACTCTCATCTTCGGAGACCTTAATGCACAACACAAACTTTGGAATTGTACTACACATAATTATTATGGTAACATTATCTATGAATTCACCAGTAAAACTAATTTTGACATTATTGCTCCTCCCCTTCCCACTCACTTTAGTAACATTAGCAGTAGCATCATTGACTTTGCTCTCGTTAAAGGCTTCCCCCACGATCTTACAATCAACACCCTTTGTGAACTCTCTTCAGATCATAAAACTGTTGAAATTAAAATCCCACTTGACCGCAACCCCTTAATCATAAATTATACTAAACAAATTAACTGGAAAAAATTTACTAGTGATCTTGATAATATCCCTTACATTCCCCCCATTGTCAATAATGTTAATGAACTTGAAAACCTTGTAGCCAGTATCACCGCGGATATCAATAATTGTATTAAAACCAGCATCAAAATTATCCCTCCAAAGTTAAAACCCATCAAGATCATCTCAAAATCTTAATTAACAATAAAAACAGAGCGCGCAAAAACTGGCAAATTAATAGAACTCACCAAAATAAAACTAATATGAATAAAGCCCAGGAAGATCTTAAATATTACCTCAGAGACCAATCTAACAAAAACTGGCAAAATTATTTAGAATACCTTGACACTACGGATAACTCCATTTGGCGAGCCTCAAAACGTTTCAAAAACCAATATCGTACCATTCCCCCTTTAAAAGACCCCGAACACAACTCGAAAGCCCTTACTGAGGCAGATAAATGTAATCTTATTGGCAAAAACTTCGCTAAAAACTTCACCCCCAATTCTATCATTAACTCAAGCACTGAAAATATTGTTAAAAATAGTTTAAACTTCTTCCTTAACACTCCTCATGATAGCCCTACTCCTTACATTGTCCCAAATGACGTTCGCGAAATCATTAAAAAAGTTCCTAAACGTAAATCCCCTGGAGAGGACAATATCCACAACACTGTTCTTAAAAATCTCCCCTATAAATACATTTTCAAAATTACTATTGTCATTATCTCCATTTTCAAATTTGAACACTTTCCTCATAGCTGGAAAAACTCTATCATCGTCCCCATTCTTAAACCGAACAAACCACCCTCTTCCCCCACAAGTTATCGGCCCATTAGTCTTCTTAACTCCATCAGCAAAATTACTGAAAATTTTATTGCTAGATACATTAATGAACACCTCGAAAGTAATCATATCCTCATCCCTTAACAATTTGGCTTTAGAAAATCCCTTTCTGCCCCTCATCAAGTTTACCGCCTCACCGAACACTTAACTAAGACAAGAAAAAATAAACAATCCACTGCTGCCCTGTTCCTTGATGTTGCACTTGCTTTCGATAAAGTTTGGATTGACGGCTTAATTCATAAACTTATTAATTATAACTTTCCTCCTCAAATCATCAAAATTTTAATTTTTTACCTCAACAATCGCACCTTCCAGGTCAAAATTAACGGTCAACTTTCTGAAAAATTCCAAATTCTTAGTGGCTTACCACAAGGCAGCGTTCTGGCACCAATTCTCTTTAACATTTTCGTAAACGATATTCCCCAACACACTAATGTAAATCTAGCCATCTTCGCTGATGACACAGCCCTGTACTCCACTTGCAAAAATTTTAAATATGCCGTTAAAAATGTTAATAAACACATGACCACCATTTAACTCTGGCTCGACAAATGGAGAATTAAAATTAACTCTGAGAAATGTGTAGCTGTACTATTCACATCTAAACGTAAAAAGACATTCCAAAATCATCAAATTCAAATAGATAATACTAAAATCCCCTGGTCTGACACTGTTAGATATCTCGGCGTTATTCTTGACAAAAATATCACTTGGAAACAACACATAACACATATTAGGGACAAGTTTCGAGCAGCTCGCAGGTTAATCTACCCTTTAATTTCTCGAAACAGCAAATTAAGTATTAATAACAAATTGCTCTTGTATAATTCTTACCTTCGTCCTATTATTACGTATGGAGGGCCAGCATGGTCATACTGTGCAAAAACACATTAAAAAATTAGCAACCGCTCAAAGCAGCACCATTAGGCAAATCGTTAACGCCCCTTGGTACTTTAGAAATGTTGACATCTATAGGAAGATTGGACTCCCAGGTATTCGAAATTATCTTCAAAAATTAGCTTTTAACTTTCACAAGTCTATTGACAACGATTTATTATTAGAATTTGCAAATTATGATCATGCTGATCCCCAAAACAGGAAAAGGCCTAGAGCCATCCTTTCTCTTTCTTAATTTTGTCCCTTGTCTGCTTCTTTTAAAAAATGAAAAATGATACTTAGCTTTGCTAAGGCAAAAAAAAAAAAAAATAAATAAATAAAAAATAATAAAACTACAAAACAAAATAAATATTATGTGTTGCTATCCTTAAACTTCCTTCTCTCCTAATTTTTACTGTAGCTAAGCCATTTTCTCTCCCAATTCCGAGAAGTTTTCTACAGTATTTTATTCTCTTTCCTACTGTCCTGCCCGATGCTGGATCGCTTCGGTGATTCCAGCTGAAGGCATTGAACTCGAAGATCCTGAGAGCTCCAATCACTTTTCTTCTTTCTCTACTTTCTGTCCAATCATGGTTCCCCGCTGCTTACTTACTGAAAGTCTGCACTTGAGGGCGTGGCCCAGGTAGTGCAGTTAGACCAATCTTCCTATGGTCCTATGGTCCGAAAGTTGACGGCTCTCGCGTACTTGATGCTTCGTTTGTAGTATGCTTTTATGATTTAAGTTTCTTGAAGGATTTTTTAATAAACATTTGTTTTAAGTAAAAGCTGAATGTTATAATTCTTTTAAAGGGCTATTGTTCTTCCACTACTCTGCTAAACATGTTTAAATTTTTGAAACGGAATATTACGATTTCTAAAGATACCTTTCAATTTCTTTTAAATATTTCGTTAGGAACACGGTTAAAAGTATTTTTAAAATTAAGTTGACGTTCTTCGGTATACATTTCAATAGGTTTTAAGAGTTAAAAAATATTGGTTTTGAAGTAAAAAATCCTCGAAATTTTCCTCTATGGACGTTAACATGGGAGCGATTAGTTCTGGTCTCCAAAGCCAAAAATGGCGTCCCACTCCGATGGCGTATACTCGGGGCAAACTTAACCTGAGAGTACTAAACATACTACAACGGCTAATTTACACCTGCAACGGAAATAACTCCCCGCCGCTACAAAATGCGGATTGCCATATTTGGCCTTTCATAACCCATTAAGAAAATTATGGAGGTTTTAAATATTTAGGCTTTAAGAAAACAATCACATGTTTTGATTTGTATTTTCATGTAATCAATGTATTTTGAAACTTTTAACCATGCATCGTTCTACTTACTATTTCCCGAAGTAATGTGAGGGAATTTAAGAAATCTCTATATATAAAAATGAATGTTTGTTTGGTTGTTCGTATTTTATGCGCTGCTGTACCGTTCATCCGATTGCGATGAAACTTGGTCAACTTATTGCTTGAACTTGCGCGATGGTTATAGACTATTTTCATTACGCTACGACGTTCCATTCCCGAATTATGTTATAAGTATCAACGGATATTGAAAATTACCAAAAAAAAATCGACGAATTTCCCCGGATATTTTTGTTCAAAGCATGAAGCTACAGAAGGAGCGTAAGCTTCAATGGGGAATTTTTCGAAAAATGGACCGATTTTTGTCGCTCACCGGTAGATGGCGCGACATGTAAGTGAAGTGACGATTTTTCATTGAATTATACGGCGTGGTGGTGAAAGTTGTTTTACAAATTTTAAAATTTATTCTGTGCACAAATATGCCAAGCACGTGTTTTGCTCCGGGTTGTTCTACTGGCTATCGATCAGCCTTAAAAAGAAATAAAGAAACTGGACAGAGAAATCGTAGTATATTTGCTGATCCTAAGGTAAGAACATTATTATTGTTTTGTGTTAATATAAGATGTATAATAATGAGAGAAAAGTACAGCTGCTGTGTTTTAAGCGAACGCAAAGTTAAGACATCTTAAGTTCTGCAGGAAATAAGTTTTATTTTTCAATCATCCCTATATCCCATCAGAAAAAAGGTGTTCTCAAAGCTCTATTGTATGTAAACAGATGTAAAAAATTACTGATACTATTGCTCTAAAGGAAATTGCTCAATCAATAAAAGATGTACGATACTTACGTATATAAAGAAGCATTAGTTTTTGATGGTTTTCAAATTTTTAATTACAAATTTACCTTCATTAGCGATTGTAATTCATTTGATATGTTTTTGGAATGTAACAAGTTATCAGAGAGTGAATTTTATACCTAGCATACAATTTTCATTTTATAAATATATATTGATTTTGTTTGTTGTTCATTTCAGTTCTACTCATTCCAGGATAGTGAACTTTTGGAGAAATGGCAAAAAGTCATCCCCAGAAAAGACAAAGTTTTCAGTATTCGTGACAGGCTCTGTGAGTTGCATTTTGAAAAAGAGTGTATAGAAAGGTTATATGCGACTACACTCACTGATGGAACAATATTTACTCTTGAGAGACGGTTACCACTTTTAAAAGCAGGTTCTATACCAACATTATTCCCAAATTTACCAAAATATCTGTCTGTTAGAACATGCAAGAGAAAAGCTCCAGCTCCTCGTCATTCTTCATTTGAAAAAAACAAAAGACTTAATATAAGTAAAGATGTTGAATCTCATACAGAAGCTGAACAACAACAAAATTATTATTCTACATTTTTGATTCATTTAGAAAATATACAAAAACCAGATTCATGGTGGACAGTAACATCTCAAGAGTATCTGAAATGTTCAAAATGGAATTCTAAATATTCTTGTGAGCGACGAGTCATTATTTGTCAGGATTCATCAGTAAAAGTATGTACAGAATATTATTGTTTAAAAAAGTTGAAATTGCAAAATGGTTAATGGTTAATTTTAAAATGTTAAATGGTGTAAAATAATGTTCTAAGTATATTACTTCCACCTTAACTATTAGATATAAAAGTAATGAACAGTTGTTTCCAATTGTTGTGTTGATTAATGTAATCATAAGTACTTTTTAAACAGATTTTTTTACTTTAAGAATACATGACATAATGAATTAATGCATATTGATTTTAATCATTAAATATTACTAATAATAGAATTTGAAGTACACTGCTTTTCAAATTTCAGATTTTTTTTGGATAATATAGAAATATCACTGGATGTTGATGTGCATGATACTGAAATCCTGTCATTTTTACTACAGCGTGTTAATGATTTAGTAATTTGCAAAAATGCTGAATCAGGGTAAGATTAATTTTAATCTGTTTCATTGGGTGGTAACATTTGTTCTTGAACTTTACTTATTGTTTCATTTTATTTTAGAATGTCTATTAGTCAGGGTCCGATTAACAACGCTGGGGGCCCCTGGGCAGATGCTATTTGGGGGACCCCCCTTACGAATATTTATAAAAATAAGAACTATCCATGGGCTATACATACTATTAGAAGTACTAGGTGCATACACCAAGGGGGTTTTGGGGGCCCCTAGAATCAGGGGGCCCTGGGCAAAGTCCCGATTTGCCCATGCGATAAAAAGGCCCTGCTATTAGTTGTGTTGGGTATCTCTCTAAGAAAAATAAGCAAACACTGTGTAGTGTGTGCTGTCTATCTATGAAGCAGATTTTCTAAATGTGACCAATGCATACAAAAATTAATCACTACAAACAATAATACTGATCAAAATAAATTAATTTTTTTAAAGAGTAAAGGTTCCTTAATATACCCTTAAGATTTGTTTTTAAAAGTCATTAATATTCTCGAAATGGCAATAATCAAAACTCTAAATTTTAATAAATTAAATGATATTGTGCACAATAAATTAAAGAAATTGTGCACAGAAATAAAATATTTCCAGTTAACTTTTCTTAATATTGAATTTTATCACTATTAAGTTAGTTGATACGTAAATAAGTTTTCATTATATGATAAACAATGTTGTTACTATAAATGCTTATGCAAAATCTGTTGAGTATAATTTTAAAAAAAATTAATATTTTCCTATCTTTTTACTGTGAGTACAATGAAACCCATACTTTGTGAAAATGCGAAAAATATAGCTGATTTGTCCTTATGAATGTTATTCGGGGTTTTTTTCTTTTTAATTTGCTGAAAATATTTGTAATCGATAATTTACCAACTTGAAGGTAATTCCTGACAATGCTGGAACCATAATATTGAATTTAATCACTATTAAGTTAGTTGATAAGTAAATAAGTTTTCATTGTATGATAAACAATGTTGTTACTATAAATGCTTATGCAAAATCTGCGTACAAAATCTGCTTATGCAATAAAATGCGTACGTTGTGAAAATTCAAAAATATAGCTGATTTGTCCTTGTCAAAGTTATTTGTTTTTTTCTTTTTAATTTGCTGAAAAAATTTGTATTCAGTAATTTACCAACTTGACGATTATACCTCCAGTTTTAAAAAGTGTAATCTGAGATGCTTTGACCGATTTTTTTTCCAAAGGCAGATATTTTAAAGTATTGTTTGATTAAATACTGAATTGACTTCCTATTTTATTAGTCCTGATAAGAATTTATTTGTGATTGATAGAAAATTTTGCTTTTCTTTTTAAAGGCCTGTTATATATGATGTATTATTCATACTTATCTGCAAATAAAAATATTCTTATATTACTATGTGTGTGTGTGTGTGTTTATTTTGGTTAATCAGTATTATTTCCATTCAGCTTTTTTCACTACTGGGACAATTAAAGTAACATTTGGTGTCCAAATAATGAGATCACAAATATCTCTGTTAAGTAGTATATTCAAGCTACCTTGAATCTGATGATAGTACGTCTTACCTTGGGGAGTTTTCAAATTAAAGGAGATATCACCAACAGAAAATTCATAAACTGAAATATTGTTAGAAGAATGAACAGTGACATTTACATTCTGCTTAATAGTCAAATACCACTTACCAGATGCAAAAGAATTTAAGACATCATCTTAACAAGACATAAACTTAAGAGTCATCTTTTAAACTTACAGGACACTTAATTTCAATGATCTTGTTGTTATCTGACCATCTGGTGAGCACCCTAATATGCCAGTTTGATGAAGAAAGAGACCACTAGTTTCTACATTGCATTCCTTCACATCTGCATAAATAGATAGAGCCGTTTTTTCATGCACCATACCCCACTGAATGGCTTGTGAAGCAAAATTTCTATATTCACCATTCAGAGTTTTTAGCAAACTAGACGGTATATAGCTTAGTCAAAATTGCAGCTATAGTTTGCTGGAAGTAAACTTCCCTTTTCGGTATGCTCCCCATAATGGATTTTGTACTTGTCCAGATGTCATAGAAAAGACAAACTTTTGCTACCTTTCAGTACCTTTAGCTTTCTCGAGGATGAAAGCTACTTTATCTGCAGCTGACGGATACTGTTCACAGGATGTAATCTCGTCAAATGTTAGAACAGTATGCTCAAAGTTTTCCTCTTCGTTGACACACAGGAACTGAAATAGAGGAAGAGATGATAGTTCCTTTTTTCATGGCAGTTCTCAACCAGGCTTTGTCTGCTGCTGAAGTTTTTCATTTAACAGCAACAGATTTGGATTCACCGAAAAGGTCTGGCAATGCTTTCACTTTCTCAGGATCTTTCCGTAAACTCTAACTGCATGAAATAACTCTTGATGTAATAGTAATGCTGTGCAATGCAGCAACAGTCACATGATGGCAAATATTTTTACCCTTAGGACATGTGCATGTTGCTGATAAAATCTGCGAATCATCCAATTTGATCTGTACGTTGATTGATTTACTAAATAATTACAGCATTTAATAAATGCTTTTGGAATAGAATGAGAAAATATAAAATGCGTCTTTAACAATTTATTTTAAAAAGTACTTCAGTTGTAAAAAAAAAGGATTTTCATATAATATGAAAAAAATACATAATCTTTACGGATTTTTTAGAGATAAAAATAATAATCTAAAATCAAACAACAAAAAATGGATTTTCATACATGAAAAAAATATGTAAACTTTACGGATTTCTTAGAGATAAAAATATTTTCTAAACACAAAGATTTAAAAAATTAATAAACAAAATAAGGAGAATTTTTAAATTGTTTTGGGGAGGCAACAACTTAGTATTTAAACTACGATACTCATACAAATTATGTCATGTGTTCTGTTCAAGCTTAACCCTCAAATTAAAATAATAAAACAGCACCAATGCTTGGCGAAAAAAAATTTTAAAAAATTCAGGTAGTCTCCTCTAACGAAACTACCGGGGGTTATTATCGTAGGATTACTTATCGTTTGCTTACCTTTTTTTTTCGTATTTTGGCACTTTTCTTTTTAGCTGTTTACTGCTACTGGGTTTGGCGCGCTACCAAAATTATAACTCGCGACGCAGAACAATTTTTTTCTCTCCGAAGGACCGTTATTGAGGAACCAAAGGCACGTTGTCTTTCCTTTCTTTTTTTCTCAGTGTGTCTGTACATCTTTTTATTTAATTAAAAATAAAAATTTAAATTTGAATTCTCTTAACTTAGCAATATTTATAGCTTAAAAACATCTATTGACCAATTTCACGAGCATCCTTTCTCAAATTAATCATAGTCACTGGATAAGCCTTTCGCCCAGGAACTCTGAAAAGAGCAGTAATGGCGGTAGTGAGTTTAAAACTTTTTAATCCTTTTTTATAGTATACAAACTTCAATTTTCCCACTAAAATGAACTATCATTATCTACTTCGATAGCCAACAGGAAAATTATTCAGAAGTAATCGTAAGTGTAGGAATTTGATATGTTTCAGTTTTAAAAATTCAGATTTATAACTGAAATACTAGATAAATACTAGTCAATCAGAAGAACATCTATTTTTTTAAATAGGCAAAAGGAGATTTGAGGGAGAAAAAAAACACAAATTAAACTTACTTCAACATCGTAAGTTTTATTTTTCAATGATGCATGTACACATGCACGTATAATCCCACACGGATCGTAATAAAACGAAAGACAAAGATGATGCTTTGAAGTGAAGACTTCAAAGCATCTTGCCCTCGTTTTATTAAATTAAAATTCCCGGTGAAAAAAGAACAAATATCGTAAGTTGTCGTCATTGCACACGGCTAACAGACACTGGAAATGAATTAATCTAAACAATCCCAAAATGGCTTGGAAGGTTACCATACAAGGGTTATCATAATTTTCTATTTCAATATGCTTATCGCTTACTAGACAGCGTTTGGCAGAGTGAAATTCGAAAGTGAATAATATTTATTGTTTTTCTCATTAAAAACGGTATGTCCAGGCGAAATTTTTATCAAAAATCGCAGATTTTAAATAAATTAAGGTTTACATAGTAGGAATTTCTTTAAGTATGGATAGGTTTCGAGCAAGAGTCTCCGCAAAAAGGAGGCAATGCTAATCCGCATAGGAATTCCTAGTTTTGTTCTCCTAAGATCTCCAATACGCCATCGGAGTGAAACAAATAAATTTAGCCGAATTATTTATTTAGCCGAAACAAATTAATTCTGAAACTAAAATTATACAAGTTTTATCTGGCAACAGCGAAAAATCTTCCGGTTACGAAATCGCTGCTGGAGGCACTGTTAATCAAAATGGCACCATTCAGGCAGGAGAAAGCTTACTGTGTTTTGGAATCAAGCCAGCCTGTGGTGGCAACGAAAGACGTCTCAGTTCATTAATTTATTTAGTTGTAAAGTTTTTCTTTAATTAGGGGCCCACTAATTGGGGTACTTTTTCTCTCTCTTGAGAAAACCTAACAAGCAGAGAGCTGTCAAGCTTGTCTAGTGGAGCGGTTTTCCCAGATTGGTGGCATTCGGTACAGGTGTTAAAATGCAAAACTGTTCTATTTTTGAACGATTTTTCTTCCAGTCGATGATCGTAGAATTCCCCACTCCAAACTCAACTGCCAATTTCGACGCACTTTCGCCACTGTCTAACCGTTTAAAAACTTCAAATTTTTCTTTTAATGTGAACGAAGTATCTTTCCGTTTCGAAGCCATTTCACTCGGGGTGGCTCCAGGGCAGAGTTTTATTTATTTATTTATTTATTTTTTTTTGGGGGGGGGAGGAACGTCAGCTCTTAGGGTTGTATATATGTATATATATATATATATATATATATATATATATATATATATATATATATATATATATACACTCATGGACAAAAAAATTAGCGCACCAAGAAATAATTGCGGGATCGTAACGAAACTTGCAGTGAAGGTACATGTCGGGGAGATATGCAAATGATTAGAAATGCAGCGTGATTGCGCATTACGTATAGCCGGTAGAGGGCGTTGAACATCGTACTCTGTGGAGTATAAAACAGGTAACCAAAGCTTGTTTGAGTGTGGTGAATCATTTACAAAGGAAGAGCTGAGATAGACATGCCATTACGCCGTGTTCGAAGACAATATAAGCAGTTGTCCAAGTTTGAGAGAGGGAGAATCGTCGGGATGATGGAAGGTGGGTGGTCAGCTAGGCGAGTAGCTCGTCAATTAGGCCGCTCTGATTGTGTTGTGAGGAGGTGTTGGGACCAGTGGACCCGAGAGATGTCATGTACACGAAGACCAGGCTCAGGACGCCCTCGACAGACCAGTCGTCGAGAAGACCGCCACATCGTAAGAAATGCACGCGTACAACCAACTGCTTCATCGGCCGCCATCCAGGCACAGGTAGCACCTTCACTAGGGGCCTCTGTGTCTTCTCGAACCATACGAAGGCGCCTGGCTGAAGGACAGTTGGTATCGCGGGGCCCATTACGTGTGCTGCCCTTGACGCCCACCCATCAACGCCTCCGTTTGGAGTTTTGCCGCGCACGAGGAAACTGGACTGCAGCGGAATGGAACCAGGTCGTCTTTAGCGACGAATCCAGATTCAATCTCGGCAGTGATGACAATCGTGTTCGTGTGTGGAGAGCCCGTGGTGAACACTTCAATCCTGCCTTTGATGTACAGCGACACATCGCTCCCACAGCTGGTGTGATGGTATGGGGTGCCATTGCCTACAATACACGGTCACCCCTAGTATTGTTCCGTGGCACCATGACAGCCCAGGGGTATGTTCATGAAATCCTGCAACCACATGTGTTGTCACTCATGCAACGGCTCCCAGGAGCCATTTTTCAACAAGCCAATGCTCGGCCTCATACGGCAAGGGTGTCACAAGACTGTCTCCGCGCTGTTACTACCCTTCCTTGGCCTGCCCGATCCCCAGATTTGTCTCCAATCGAGCATATCTGGGATCATTTGGGACGACGAGTTGGGCATCACACGAGTTTGAATGAACTAGAGGCAAGGTTACAGCAAATATGGAACGAAATGTCTGAAGACATCATACAGAACTTGTATGACTCAATGCCCGATCATATCGCATCGTGCATTCGCGCTAGAGGGGGTCCAACGGAGTATTAACTCCTCCGTTCTTTTGCCTTTTTCTCTGAAATAAATTATCCTTTTTCTTTGATTTTCTTATCATTTACTTACATCAAAGTAGTCATTACGTATGTAAAATTTCGTTTCATTTTGACGACTCCTTCTTGGTGCGCTAATTTTTTTGTTCATGAGTGTATATATATATATATATATGTGTGTGTGTGTGTGTGTGTGTGTGTGTGTGTGGCATTTCACCACGTGACTTTACATAATAACACACAATATGCACAAATGAAGAGGAACAGTTCTTTTAAAATTACAGTTCTTTATTTCGCAAGAGTTGATAGCGGATATCAGAGCGTCCTTCTACCATGACGCGAAACATACATGTGCACACACAGAGAGACAATCACACAATGCCTGCTCTCTTACTCAGGGGCTGTACCAAAAGTCAGCGACTGTTTACATCAACACAGATGTTTGTCGTGGGTGGTAAGGCTGCTATACTACTAAGAAGCACATTGGGTGCGTTTTATCTTTATGGTATTGTTTGACACTTTTGATCATTTTATCTTTGGCACCTGCAGCCATTATCTCTGAGATATTGTGAACTGCGGATTTTAGATGACTAGAGACGGGGTTTTGTTACTCCTTCTGGGCGGCACGGCTCTATATTTCTATCAACTGAAAAGAATTTATTGTGGTGTTTGTCCCACTGGAATTTGCAGATGTTCACTTGCTGTTGGGTGGGCTATTCTGAGAAAAGGGGCCTCTCTTAACAGATGTGGGGACCCGAATTATAGAAATAGACGAGATTCAACTTATAATGTCACATCCCCCCTCCCAAGAGGCTCTCATCCTATGCCTTCATAGGATGAGAGACACCTGAGTGTGAGTATGTTGGGACCTCACCTAATTCATTCTTCAAGATCAACATTATAAGTTTTTCCACCTCAATTTTTTAAGTTAAGTCATATAATCGATATAAACTCTTGATCTGCAGTATCAAGCTCTTTATATCGACATACGTTAGCTGGAATTACAAATCTTTCCGTATCTCTGGAGAAGTTCTCCACCTACCTAAATTCCTCCATCTCCAGTCATCGTGTTCAATACCATAACAATATAATTACTCGGCCTCAAATTAATAGGTGCACAATTACAACAATAGTATAATAGTAATTAAAAGTACATAATTATAACAATGTTAGTGGGATAATAAAATAAGTAATAAGATAATATACTAGTATAGCCATGAAAAGAATAACATAGAAATGGCAAGTGATATGGCATAATTGAATCTCTCTGCAAATACATCAATAGTCTGGTAATAATTATGAATAAAATAAGGTATAAGATAATATAATGGTATAGCCATGAAAAGAATAACATAGAAATGGCAAGTGATATGGCTTAATTGAATCTCCATGCAGATACATTATACCGAAAATCAGTTCTAACTCAATAGTAATCTACATGATATCATACACAAAAACAATTCAATTCTGATACTTGTAAATCAATGCTAAATAAATACACAGAAATCATACATTAAATACTTCAATTCAGGTAAATGTAACTCAACATTAATCAAATATGAAGGCATATTGGCGATCACGCACTAAATTAGTTCAATTCAGAAAAATATAACTCAATACTATTTACACTTCTAGAGCACTGGTTTACTCGGATAATAATTACTATTTATACAATTACAACAATGCCAGTATGATCATAAAATAGATAATATGATAATAGTGCGTAATAATGAAAAAGAAATAACAGGTGATATAATATAATAAAATCCTTACTAAGACACAAATATATCATATGAACACAATGTTATTTACCTACCGGATTATTCATCCCTTTTATTCCACTTAAATTCTCTCATGTTTTTTTTTAAAATTCAATATATTCTTTAATACAGAGGAATAACTTCTATTTTTCTTAATCCAAAATCTCTTTCCTATACTCTTCTAGATCCCTACATTGAGTGAAAATTAATCCTTTAACCCTTCCAGTATCCATCTCTCTCAAGCTCAATTTTTTTGCATTACCTTACCCTTTTAACATAGCTGTAGTGTTTTGACTCATGATGACATTTGCTAATCAGAGTACTAACTTCTCATGATAGCGCTTGTCCTTAAAATAAGCTTGTCCTATTTAAATGAATTTAAGATTCTAATGAAAGGTACAAATTTCCTCCTTCCATTTTCTCCCTTACCTTCATAATGTATATAAAAATATAATAAAAATAATTCTGACAACTTCAGCTAGTTTGGTTAAGGTATAATTATTATTCGTCTATTTTTACAACACTCAATCTGTCCCTTATCTCTCAATGCGTGAAAACTGTGATCGGGGACTCGCTCTTTCGCTCTTTCGCCTCCCTCTCCAAAACACAATAATTCCCTACTCATCATTTGACCTACTTCTGTTGGGTGAGGTCAGAGTTCATCCTCCTACTCTTGTGGGCCAGGGTGACGGGACAATTGTAAGGTCCATGTGAGGGCTTGATTATTTTATGTTTTAACAATTCGTCGATTTGGGTCTTAATTTCTAAATTGTCTTTTTGCGACGCTCTATAGGGCCTCAAAGCTATAGGTAATTCTGACGTGGAAATAATTCTAGCAGGCTCCATATTTACTCTCCCAATATTATATTTACTTTTAGTAAATATACCAATAACTGATGACAATAGAGGAATGAGCTCCGGAGATAGATTCATGTTAGCAAATTCAGGTAATTTATCCTGAATGGCATTTTTAGTCTTAGAGTCTTCAGTCAAATAAAGTGTATTCCTGATTTGCTTAGACGTTTCCGGATGCTCATGTTCTCCATTACCATTCATTAGTATTATATCATCACAATTATTTTCAATACGACCATAATATAATTTAGCACAGTTATTATCATCAGAATATTCATTTATCAATTTACTCGACTTACATATATCATCACACTCACTTATAATACAACTATAATACTGTTTAGCACAAATCATATCATTAGAAATTTCAGTTACTCCCTTACTTGGATTATATTGATTATCTACAATTTTATTAGAATTATAAAAATATTTCGTTTCTATGAATATGGTACTCTCGACATCATCCTGACACTCATTGTTATTATTATTCTTATTTTTCTTATTAGAATTGAGATGATATGAAACATTATGATAACAACTCGATAATTTGTTGAGAGTAATATCTAGATTATCCTGATATACACTACAATCACTTAATTTAATATTCAGGTTAAATAATTTCATATGTGGCAAAGATAATAAGATATAATTCAACTGGGTATCTATAACATACACCTCAATAGTTCTGGTTAGATCACCTATAGTAGCTTCTACACTGATAATTTTATCAATAATAATCTTACCTTGCGTTTGTTGCACTGTTAGCGGTTCCATGGGGCTCTCTTTATATAGGTAAGTCCAGGTAGCTAAGATTTTGGCATGATTGTCACATTTGAACCGGTATCCAATAAACACGGAAAGTTCTTACTGTTTGACACTCGCAACCTAATCTTTAAGAATTGTCCGTTATCATCACTATGGTGGTTGACTGTCCGTTGCCTGGGAGGTGTCATTAGATGTCAGGCGGATCTGCACATCCTTGCCAAATTTCCAGCCTTTCCGCATCGGTAACATAACCTTTGTGTATTATATCGAGTTGATAATCTATTTAATTGTGGCGGTCGTGGGGACGTGTAGTTGTTAGGCGTAGTCTGACTCCAAGGTCTCGTTCCATTTTCTTCAGCTCTCGGGGAATAACGAGATGGCTTCTTCCAGTTTTGCGTCAAAACATTCTTTGGTTTAAAAACCTCAGCAGTTGGGTTCAGGAACGTCGGAGGTTTTATGTTTTCTCTAATTCTTACTTCCTCATCTATGAAATCCAGCATTTCTTCGGTTTTTCGATTTTTCTTCCCTTTGCTCCTCTCGTATAATAGGAGAATTTCCTCCGGGAAAATAGTCCTGATCTTTGCATTTATTTCTTCATTGTCCTGGTTCACATCTAAGTTCTTTAAGTTGCGTAGGTGTGTATATAATTCCGTGATGCTTGTTCTCAGGGCGGGAAGGTCGTTGGAATCTTTTATCGGGCGGATGGCTAATATTTTTTGAATGTGGTAGTCAATAGTTCTATCGGGCTTCTCATATCTCTTCTTTAATATTTGTATTATATCCGGGTAGTGTTCAGCTGTCACTGCGAATCCGGCTATTGTTTTGGCTGCCTCTCCATCCAAAAGAGAGATTAAATAATTCAATTTTTTGACTCGGGATAATTCATTCCGGTTGTTGATGGTGGATTCAAATGTTTGCCAAAACGACATCCAAGTGGTTATGTCTCCGTGAAATTTTTTTAGTTCTATTTTTGGCAATTTTGCGGTGATGGGTTTCGTATCTTTAGTAGAAAGATTGTCAGTTGATTTGTCTTCCAGGACTTCCTTCTCTTGTGTTATTTCAAGAATCTTATGTATGGTTTCTAGTATTTTAGTTTGATAGGTCTCTGAGCTTTCCATATCCGCATCTAGTTCTCCTTCTTCCGTTATCATGTCTGTAATGTTTCTATCCAAATCACATAATTCTTGCCGCTTCATTTCCAGTTGTTCCTTTAGTGCAAGTAATATACTTTTATACCCTGGCTGTTGTTGAACTTCTTCGAATTACTTAATTAATCGAGAAACAGAGCCCCTCTGAGCTTTTCTTGTTCTCTTCAGAACTTCCATCTTGTATATGAAAACGATACTGTCTTTCAACTATATCATCAGTGAGCTATCACAGCACTCTCTTCCTTCGTAACGCGGGTGAAACATCACACCCTCCTCGGTTCGATGTGGGGAATTGGAAACCTAAGTTCGTCCGCCATGTTTGTCCTTCTTGTCTTCTATTGCCTTAAATGCATATAAGTTCATTTAATAAATTTGATTTCTTCTTATTAAAATCCATTAGGTATTCCTTCGCAAAGTACTATCCTGTCGGCTTGTGGCATTTCACCACATGACTTTACATAATAACACAATATGCACAAATGAAGAGGAACAGTTCTTTTAAAATTACAGTTCTTTATTTCGCAAGAGTTGATAGCGGATATCAGAGCGTCTTTCTACCATGACGCGAAACATACATGTGCACACACAAAGAGACAATCACACAATGCCTGCTCTCTTAGTCAGGGGCTGTACCAAAAGTCAGCGACTGTTTACATCAACACAGATGTTTGTCGTGGGTGGTAAGGCTGCTATACTACTAAGAAGCACATTGGGTGCGTTTTATCTTTATGCTATTATTTGACACTTTTGATCATTTTATCTCTGGCACCTGCAGCCATTATCTCTGAGATATTGTGAACTGCGGATTTTAGATGACTGAGACGGGGTTTTGTTACTCCTTTTGGGCGGCACGGCTCTATATTTCTATCAACTGAAAAGAATTTATTGTGGTGTTTGTCCCATTGGAATTTGCAGATGTTGACTTGCTGTTGGGCGGGCTATTCTGAGAAAAGGGGCCTCTCTTAACAGATGTGGGGACCCGAATTATAGAAATAGACAAGATTCAACTTATCATGTCACACACACACACACATATATATATATATACACTGCTCAAAACAATTAGGGGAGCACATGGTTTTAACAAAATTACGCAAATACTTACACCAATAAGTAACATAAAATAAATCATCCATAATTTAAAGCCTAGCAGGAAACAGGAGAAGAAAACTTCGTATGAAAATCAAAGTTCATGACTTCAAAAACCAGAAAAAGAACATAAGGGCGGAAATCGGGATGTTGCAGAAACGTCTGTTTCACTGCCTTAACTGTGAAATTCGATTGCTCAGTTATTCTTTTTGAGAAAAGGTGATTTGAAAATATCTCAACAACGTGATTTACCGGAATCCATGGCATGGCGTATTATAGGCAGACTTGAATCCGGGTAAACACAACGTAATGTCGCGGACGCTGTTGGAGTCGCCAGAAGTGTCGTTGCAAGGCTGTGGAATCGATTCCAAGAAACAGGGAATTTTAGACGTCGACCAGGCCAAGGTCGGCCACGTGCCACTACAGCAACTGATGACCGGTATATACTGTTAACAGCTCGTCGAAACAGAACAGACAATGCTACTCAGCTGCAAAGACAGTTGCTCTTGGCAACAGGAAGAAGGGTTTCCAGCCAAACAGTACGTAATAGGCTTCATCAGGGAGGTCTCTATGCACGTAGGCCAATGGTCTGCATTCCGTTGACCTCACGCCACCGTGCGGCCCGAAGAAGATGGGCTGCTGAACATCGAGATTGGGAGCATCATGATTGGAGCCAAGTGCTGTTTACAGATGAGTCCCGATTCAATCTGGAGTGTGACAACCGACGTATTTTGGTATGGAGGGAAAGGGGCACTCGAAATAACCCCACATTCGTTCGTGAAAGGTCACAATACTGACGAGCTGGTTTTATGGTATGGGGTGGAATCAGCATAGGTGGACGTACGGACCTGCATATCATTCGGAATGGTACTTTGACGGCCCGAAGGTATGCAGACGAGATACTGAGACCTCGTGTCATACCTTACGCTGCAGCCATTGGATATTCCATTGTTTTCCAGCATGATAATGCCAGACCGGATACAGCTCGTCTTGCGGAGAACATGCTTGAAGCTGAAACAATACAGCGTATGGAATGGCCAGCGTGCTCTCCTGACCTGAATCCAATTAAGCATGTTTCGGACATGCTCGGACGACGCATTGATGCGAGACCAAGGCCTCCTTTTACTCTCCGAGACTTGGAGATTGCACTTCTTGAGGAGCGGAACAGTATTCCCCAAAGTCTTATCGATAACATCATCGCATCCATGGAAAACAGGGGTGCAGTAGTCTTAGATGCTCGAGGAGACCACACGCCATATTAAAAATCTTGCATCATTTCTAAACAATACTTTTTTTATCGTTTACATGTAACCAAATTGTTGCCTTAAATCATCTTTTCATGTTTTTTCCATATTTTCAAAGAATTAAAGCTTAATTACAATTTTTTACATCTTTTTTTCTGTATTGCGCATTGATACGCGTGTACTATCCATTTTATGCCAATACGTGGCTGTCTCGCACGGTTTTCTTAACTTCTTTGATTGCCCCCGAATTTTTTTTAGCATATATATATATATATATATATATATATATATATATAAGAAATGAACATCGTATCATTTTAAATTTAAACTCATTTAGTATTAAGTCTACGATTATATAATTTTAGGCTATGAAAAAAAAAATACTCCGGTCTTTTTTGGGAGGGGCAATTGCCCCTATTGTCCCACCCCCCTTGGATCCGCCAATGATTTCACTGCACTCACAGAATAAAATAAGGACACTGTATAATAAAGTAGGACACTGTAAAAACAACAACACGAGTTTATGCTAATGCTAAACTGACACTAAAGCAGGGTTTCTTAACCTATGGTTCATGGACCCCCTGGGGGTCCATGGGTCATATTTTGGGGGTCCGCCGACTTCTCCTAATTTTTAAAATGTTTGCATCAATATTTTTAAAAAAAACTTTTTTGACACGGGCAACCTCTGTAAGCCGTCTGTCTGCCATTTCCCAATAGAGACCTCCACAATACGAGGAAAAGAACATTCGCAAACCATATAAAATTTGAAATTTTTAGAAACACAAAGTAGCCTTTGAATTTTACTTCACTTGGAAATAAAGTGACGTTAAAATCAGTTCCGCAAAGTTCTTGCAAATTTTTAAAACAAAATATTTGTTTTACTTTTTCATAAGTTGCAATTAAAGTATTTTTTTTTTCAAGTGTTTTTTTGTGTCACAGTTTTTTCGAGTGAATTCTTAATGTTTCATTTGATTATTTGATATTTTTTGTAGCCCAAAATGTCCAAAAAAAGGAAGTATGAGGAAAATTATGTAAAATATGGATTCTGCTGCATGAAGGAATCGGACGGTGTTGAAAAGCCACAATGCTTTCTGTGTGGAAAAGTTTTGGCAAACGCCAGTATGAAACCGGTAAAATTGATAGAGCATCTCAAATCTCTTCATCCTGAAAATGCATCTAAAGATCTAGAATTTTTTACAAAGAAGAAAGCCCAGTTTTCGAAATCTGGAACATTAACCAAACTTGGATTTGGTATTCCACAAAAACCTTTGGTTGAGGCATCTTTCAGAGTTGCATATCGTATTGCCAAAAGTAAGAAACCGCATACTATTGGAGAGACATTAATTAAGCCATGTGCGCTGGAAATGGTTGAATTAGTTTGTGGACTGGAACAGAGAAAAAAACTTGAGGCTATTCCATTGTCCAATAATGTGATACATTCAAGAATAGTTGAAATTTCTTGCAATATCTTGAAACAGATCATCGATGAATTGAAAGCATCGCCATTTCCCTTTAGTATGCAACTGGATGAAACTACAGACATCTCGAATTGTAATCAACTTCTTGTTTTTGTTCGTTACGTGTCTGCTGATACTATCAAAGAAGAATTCTTATTTTGTGAGCCTCTTTTGCAAACTACAAAGGCAGTTGATGTTTTAGCGATTTTAAATGTTTACTTTTCCAAACACGACTTCGACTGGAAACAAAAACTTCATTCACTTTGTACGGATGGAGCACCTGTGATGCTTGGCAATAAATCTGGTTTTGCCCATTTGGTAAAAAAAGAGGCAGACATGCACTGGCTACAAAAACTCTTCCAACCAGCTTAAAAGAAGTATTGTCAATAGTTATTAAAACTGTGAATTTTATTAGAAGTAGAGATCTTAATCATCGTCTTTTTAAAACACTGTGTCAAGAAATGAACGCAGAACATGAGGAACTTCTGTACCACACGGAAGTGCGCTGGCTGTCACGAGGGCAGGTTTTGAAACGAATTTTCATGTTGAAGACAGAAGTATCACTTTTTTTAGAAGAAAAAGATAACTCACTCTTCGAATATTTCAAGAAAAAAGATTTTATATGTAAATTGGCTTACCTGGCAGACATTTTTAACCACATGAACGATATAAGTCTTTCAATTCAAGGGCCTGATACAACAATTATGGATGCCACTGAGAAACTACAGGCATTTTTATTGAAAATGTCACTTTGGAAAATTAGAATTCAAAATGGGATATATGCAAACTTTCAAATGTTGTACGAAGTGCTTTTTGAAAATGGATCTCGGCAAGATAGTTTGTTATTGAATAACTTGAAAAATGAAATCTGTGAACACCTGGAAGTACTTCAAGTTTCATTTGAAAAATATTTCAATTCGGATGGAATAAATATAAAAGATGAGTTGTGAATTCGTAATCCTTTTCTTTGTGATATTGACTGTATCGATGACATGAACCTTGCCAAAGATGAGCTAATTGATTTGAAAACAAAGTCCTTGTTAAAAATGGATTTCGATTCAAAAACTCTTGGAGAGTTTTGGTCTTCTTTAAGGGAAGCCTACCCATTGCTTGTAAAACGAGCTATGGCAGCCATTATTCCGTTTGCTACAGTATATCTTTGCGAAGCTGGATTTTACACACTTGTCACAATAAAAACAAAACATCGAAATCGACTGAATATCGAACATGATATGCGCGTTGCTTTGTCGAAAACCATCCCTCAATTCAATCTGTTAATCAAGGAAAAGCAGCAACAGCCTTCACATTAAAAATTTTAATTTCTTCAAATTTTTTATACTATTGAAATAAAAATATTAAAATAATTAAATAATAAAACAGAATATATTTTGTAATAAATGATGTTTAAGCAATCTTTTTTTCACAGAGGGGTCCGTGACATATTTAAAATTTTTAAAGTGGTCCATTGTGCCAAAAAGGTTAAGAAACACTGCACTAAAGCTTACTCCAGACCAACGGCGAAGGAAACGAAAATCATGTATCTTCGTTGTTGCGCATGCGTATTACAATCAAATTTTCACTTCGCCGGTTCGTTTCCGTCTCTGGTGTCTGCGGTTTCAAGTTGGAAAAAGTTCAACTTATGTCTTTGCCGCCATGCTCGACGGCCAATCAGAATAGAA
>OU015493.1:121502692-121625192 GCA_907164885.2 Dolomedes plantarius | reverse complement strand
CGAAAGAGGCCCTGGATGTAACCATTGTTAGTCCTGACCTTAGTCCTGCCTGTAAATGGAGAGTGCTTGAGAACATTGGAAGTGATCACCTCCCAATCCTGTTTGAACTGAATAAGAGGCAACCTGCGTATTTGTTCATCAATAGACGTTGGAACTTCAAGCGTGCTAATTGGCAGGCTTTCACTGATCAAACTGAAAGTTTGGTTTGTGCGAAACCCCTTACTAATTACCTAGAGACTGACTGGCTATCATTCAAGCGAATCATTTACAACGCTGCTGGTCAGTCCATTCCTAGGGGCAAATTCAAAAAGAAAAGACCTTACTTAACCAGCAAAATGCCTGCCCTGCAGCCTTTAATTGCAGAGAGAAGACAAATACTAAATGAGCTGGATTCTGTCCATAGTGACGCCAATAGAATCAGACTAAATAGAGTGAATGCACAACTAAAAAAGATGTACGCCCAGATCAAGAGAGACAAGTGGAATGAACTTTGTGCTGGTCTGGACTCAAGATCTTCCAATAGTAAATTATGGAAGCTGGTGAAGGGCATTAGTAAAGACCAGCCCCAATTCGAAAGGTGCAATACTATTCAATCAAAAGATGGCATCTTGGCTCAGAATGATGAACAGGCAGCTAATATTTTAGGAGAGCATTACCAATTAACGAGTAGTCTGAAATTTTCTGGTAACGACAGGTATGTTAAAACTATGGCAAGCAATGTTGTTCATGGCTGCCGTAGTAATCATCATGAGGGCCCGGTTATTTTCAGCAAACCCTTCTCGGCTCTGGAGCTTGACACTGCGATTTCGGGCTCGAATTTAAATACCTCGCCTGGGCCAGATGGTGTTCATGGCCAAATGATTTGTCATTTGGGTCCACATGGAAAACAGAGACTTTTAGACATCATAAATGACTCCTGGAGACTGGGTAGTCTTCCACGAGATTGGAAAAAAGCAGTTGTGGTCCCTATTAGAAAACCTGGCAAAGATATTACTTCTGCCGAGAGTTTTAGACCCATAGCCTTGACTTCCATTACATGTAAAATTATGGAGAAAATGATTTTAAAGAGACTTACGTTTTATCTAAATTCCCACAACCTTCTACCGATGGAACAATATGGTTTTAGAGAAGGCCACAGCACAACTGACCAGGTGCTTTATTTTAGCCAAAGAGTCAGAGACGCTCATAACATGAAACCCACAAATCATACCATAGCTGCTTTTCTTGGCCTTTCTAGGTGTTCCGTCCTGTAATAGCAGCCTGCGTTCATAGATGGCAGCACTGATCCAGTGATTTCTTATTTTGAAACGATGTGTGTAAACATGAACTGTGTTGTTGACAAAACATTCTTATGTACGTGATGTGAGCAGGGCTTCTGCTTGTTTATTCCCTTTTGATGAAATTTACGTTAAGTGAAAGGTTTGGAGACGTCTGGGAAGTGATGCTATTCCTTTATGTAAGTCAATTCATGATTCAATTCTTTAAGCTATTTGGGTTTTCATTTTCCCAGCGTTGATCCATTCCTTATATTCTATTAATCGCAAGTGTATTCTATTAAATGTGCAAGTATTGTAATTATTTTGTTTTAAGTCAAAATAAATCTTTTAAAAACATTTACAGTCCACTAAATCTATAAATCTCACATAGTTTTGGTCCTAATCGACCCGGAGTGACAGTAGAGAATCTTTTAATTATGTGTGTCAATCGCTCGTTTTAGTTTCGTTCGCCATCTTGGATAAAGTTGATTCCCGCGTTCTCGCAAGTGTTTTGGCTACTTGCCAAATCTTTTCCGGTAGGCAAACGTAAATGCAATGATTAATTCTTATTTCTAGCATTTGTTATATTTCATTTTTGGCATTTTAGCATTCGCGTAAAATTGTTGACGTGCTATTTTCGATTCGTGGAATTTTGTATATGAGAGATTTTGATTTTCTGATTTCGATATGGCTAAGGGTAAGAAAGATTCAAAGATTGAAACGAGGTTTCATTTCATTATCAAGGAAATTGACAGATACGTTAATCGTGTTAATGATTTAATCAAGGAGGGTAAATCATTTATTTTGAAAGAAATAAAAATAAAATTGTGTAATTTGATAGAATCTTTGGAAGAGTTAATATTTGAATTAATCGATGAAAATGATCTTTTTTATAATGAATATACAAATGCAAATGAGAAAGTAATTAATGCTTGTGCTGATATAGAAGGATTTATTAGTAGAAGTACTAATGAAAATTCGGCTTCCGAGTTCATTGATAAATCAGTTTCGAATGAAACGCAAAATATTCGCCTTCCAAAATTTGAAATTCCAATTTTTGGCGGAAACCTTGATGATTGGATTACGTTTAAGGAAATATTTTCTGCGACAATTGATTCAAATAAAAATCTGTCCTCACTTTCAAAATTCCAGTATTTAGTTGCATCAGCGAAGTCGGACGCAGCAAAACTGATTAAGGGTTTTCCTGTTTCTAGGGACTTCTACAGACAAGCTTGGGAAACTTTAGTATCTAGATATGATGATAACAAACTCTTGGCTAATAATCAATTGAGTAAAATTTTTAACATTAAATCCCCCAAAGTTTGTAATGGTAAATCTCTTTTGGAAATCTTGGACACGTGCAATGAAGCATTACGTAATCTTGATATATTGGGGTTTAAATGTAATGAATTGGTAGACTTGATTCTGATCTATGCAATTCAAAATAAGCTCGATAGCAATATGCGTACTCAGTGGGAATTGAAAACTGAAAAGGGAAAATTTCCAACCTTTGCGGAATTTTCGGCCTTTTTGGAAAATCACGCGAGAAGTCTTCAAAATGTAAAGGATTCATGTTTCAAAGTAGAAACAACTAGTAAAGGTGATTTCAAACCTCAAAAAAGGACCACCTTTTGTAATACCCCGTCAGCTTCGAAACTACCAGTTTGCATAATTTGTAAAAACTCGCATGCATTGTACAGATGTCCAGATTTCCTAGGGATGTCATTGGATCAACGATGGGAATTTGTCAAAACTAATAAGCTTTGCATTAATTGTTTAAGAGGTAATCATTTGGTCTCAAAATGCTTAATTACTATTAGGTGTAAGTCAGAAAATTGTAATAAAAATCATCACACCCTTCTCCATCGTCCAAAACCTATTCAAAATATTGAAACTGCTAGTAATTCAAATCAGGTAAACGAGGTGGAAAGTCCATGCCTTGTTAACCATATAAAAGCAGTGACAACCTTGTTAAGCACCGCATTGATCAAAATCAAATCTTCAAATCAGGACTTAATTACTTGTCGTGCACTGATAGATAGTGGCTCGCAGAGGTGCATGATTTCTTCCACATTAGCAACAAGATTTAATTTAAAAGTGAGAAATACAAATCACATTATTCGAGGAATCACTAGTTCTGTTGCCGAAACATCCTTAAAAGAGACTAATATGACGATATATTCACACTCCTGTGACGAATCATTTGAGATGAATGCTCTGGTCGTCAAAAACATTACCATGAACCTACCCAATTTTCGGATGGAAGTCACTAAGTGGCCTCATTTGGAGGGACTTGTTCTTGCTGATCCGAACTTTCACATCTCATCTCCTGTTGAAGTTTTGATTGGAGCAGACTTATTCATCCAAATTATTTCTGGTGAGAAAATCATTGGCCCAAAGGGAACGCCTTGTGCTATGAAATCTAAGTTAGGATGGTTGCTATCTGGCCCCATCTATTCAATACCAGTAAGGGAAGAGATTTTCAGTTGTCATTCTATAATCGACAGCGAACTCAATTCTTCACTACAGAAATTTTGGCAAATGGAATCAGTTCCAGAATCATCAGTCATTGATCCGATAAGCGTAAGCATATCGTCGTCCCACATAGAAGGCATCCAACTCAGATTTTATGAAGACCGGCCGCCGCGAGGGAGCACAACCCAAGCTCCGACACTCAGCACATATGCAACTTTACCGAGTCACTCCACTGGCCAACCGCCTGCAGAACGACTTTTCGCTACATCACAACACAGACTTTATTAAATGTTACAAACAGCAAACAGCAAAAAACATACATCGAAAAATAGTCTATGGCAATTGGACATGTTCGTCCATGAGCCTTTTAACGATTTTGTTTACTACTTTGCAAAAGTAGTAATCGTTATATAGTTTGTACTTTGTCCATTGACTTGCATTCCCTGGCAGGTCGGCCCGCAGGTCAGCAAAGTTTATGCAGTCGAATAGACAGTGCTCGACTGTCTGGATCTCGCCACAACTGCATCTGTCCGACTTCCCGAAGAATTTGGCCTGATACTGGCCAAAGCTGCCGTGCCCAGTAATCACCTGGTTCCTCAGGAAGTCACATTGGACTCTATCCAAGCTGACCTTCTGGAATATCTCCTGCGTCCGCCTGCCTTTGGTGGACTCATTCCACCTATCTTGCCAGATTTTTAAGGCATCTTTCATAAGAATGCCTTTAAGCTGGTTCTTGGTCAGCTTATAGTCATTAGTGATGGTGGGAAGCTGAGTCGCTCTTTTGGCGATCTCATCCACCTCTTCATTGTTGCTATTACCGGCATGGGCTTTCACCCAATGCCAAGTAATATATAAGCCGTTATTATTGATACTCCTCTTTAGGTTTTCCACCAGCCGACATTTAAAGCTCTTTGCTCTGAGCGCCTGTAGTGCGCTCATGGAGTCCGTGAAGACATCGAACTCATCGGTTCGCGACCTTATTGCGTCCTCGATTACCATCTCTATCGCCCTTAACTCAGCCTGATAATAGGAGCTGTGATCTGAGTTCCTCTCCATTAGGTCATAGAGCCTTACGTTGTTGTCATACTTGACAACACCTGATCCGACTTTGCCTTCCATCTTCGAGCCGTCTGTGCAATACTGGGTACTACACCCTGGCTCTAGATTGGTCGACCAGTCAATGCTGCTGATATCCTTGATGGAGTGGATATCGAAGTTTCTCACTTCGCAGCTTTGCCCATCGAGCATAAGACCGTTAAGGTCATAAGCTCCGTTCTCATTATGAATCAGGTGTAGTGTCCTTTCCATTTTGGCTCTAATGTCCAAAGGCAAACACCCCGCCAGTACGGCGAGAGTGTCCGTGGCTACTGTTTTGTAGCACTTTGTCAAGAGCAACAGAAACGGTCTTTGGATCTGCAAAAGCTTGTCATTGAGCCTCCTTGTGGTGTTGTACCACGACGGCACTCCGTAAAGCAAGATCTTTTCAACGACAAGCTGATAGATTTCCTTTGCGATGAGTGGTTTAATGCCCCAAGTCTTCCTGGAGTATCTCAGGAGCTTGTGCATGACAGCCAGAGCCCTTTCCTTGGCGTTATCCAGGTGGGCGTTGAAGTTGAGTTGGTTATCAATGATAACCCCCAAATACTTCACCTCCTTCTCATACTTGATACTTTGTCCACACAGCTTTAGGGTTGGTCTCCTTAGATTTCTGGTGCTCGGCCCCACTACTGTGAAGTTGCACTTACCAATATTGAACTTGAGTTCATTGTGGTTTGCCCAGCTCTCGCACTTGGCTAGCGCAGTGCTGGCTAGGTCGGTAAACCTGTACACGGCCTTACTACTGATGAGGATGACCAAGTCATCCGCGAAGGCTTGTATGTGGAAGTCCACATTGTCCTCTTCTGCCTTGAGGAGGTCGTTGATCACCAAAAGCCAGAGAATGGGTCCCAAGGAGGAACCTTGGGGCACTCCCACGTTGTACTTCCACTCCCCTTGACCCAGCTTTATGCTGCGGTCTCGGAGATAATCAATGATAAGGTACTTGAGATTCATGTCCATATTTAAGCTCTTTATGGCCTCTATAAACCGTATCGGGTTGATAGAGTTAAAGGCGTTTTGTATGTCGAGCGTTGTTCCGTACTGATAACGGCAATTTCCGGCGATTGTAGCGCCACCTTTTGGTTGTATGAAAAAACGCGCCAATGTGAAACTTGTTCTAAGTGAGTAAGTCGCGTCGCTTTCAGCGGCCATTTTTCAAGCCCATGTTGCGGCACCGCTTTCAATAAAATTGTTATTTATATACAGTCCTCTGCTTTCCCTCCGTACCATTTTGGTCCTAGCGATCCGGAGGTGGAACTTTTCGCGTAACTATGGAGAAATTTACCGCTTTAAAAAGACAAAAATCAAGTTTGAAAGGAAAAGTAACGCAGATCGAAAACTTCGTGCAAAACTTTAAAAGCAGTGATAAAGCGAGCATTGAGCTCCAATTGAAACTGACGAACGTTAAAAGGCTTCAAGATAAAACCGAAGAATTATGCAGTGAATATTATGATTTACCTGAGGATACGGATTTAACAGAAATCGAAGAAGAACATCAAGATTTAGATTCCAGACTGGAAGAATTAGAGGTAAGCCTAAATTGCCTCAATAGTAAACTGTATGCAAGTAATAAACTTGAAAATGATCATAATAAAATAAATAATGCTGATCTGCCAACTTCATCGCCAAATGTTAAGCTCCCAGAAATCCCGCTTCCACAGTTTTCAGGAAAATACGAGGAATGGAGTCAGTTTAAACTCCAATTTTCTAATTTAATTGATAAAAATGTTGCCTTATCAGAAACGCAAAAACTATATTATTTACGCGCAGCACTAAAGGGTGAAGCAAAACAATTAGAAACTCTAGATGACACTTATAAGTCTCTGTTTAATGCATTAGATGAGCGCTATCAGAACGCCAGAATTTTAGTCGAAGCACATATCCAAGCTCTAATGAATTTCGAGAAAATCACGCATGAGTCGCCAAAAGAATTACGCAATTTGGTAGATTGTATAAATCGAAACTTACGAGCCTTGAGCGTTTTAGAATATAAAAGAAACAATCTTTCAGATATTATGTTGATAAATGTTATTACGAGTAAATTGGACAGAGAAACTAGAAAACAATACGAGTTATCTCTGAATTCTAAGGAAGTTCCATCATTAGACGAATTTTTAAATTTCTTAGAAACGCGAAGTTTGATGTTAGAAGGCTTAAACAGAAATTTTTCGGTTAAGTCCAGCCCTAAAAACGTTTCAAATATCTCAAATCGTTCCAAAACTTTCATGATTAATTCCAAGGAGCATTTAAAGCTTTGTGTTTTATGTAAAAACCCACACCCTTTACATAAATGCTCACAATTTCAAAATATGAAGATCTCAAGCAGATATGAATTCGTTAAAAATCAAAAGTTATGCTATAACTGTTTAAATTTCCATACTGTATCTCAATGCAAATCGAAATACGTTTGTAGTATTTGTAAAAAGAAACACCATACATTATTGCACTTATTCGATGAAATGAAAGAAACACATGAAAATCAAAACACATTGCCTCAGAACATTAAAAGTGATGAGTCAGATGGACAGAATGGCGCCACACAGCTTGGCGCTGAAATGAGGAGTGTTTTGCTTAGTTCCAAGCTTTCAAAAAATGAAAAAGCAAATGCTGCACTTCCGCAGAATGAAAGTGTTTTATTAAATACTGTGGTTATTCATGTTAAAAATAAATACGGTCAAAGGTGCAAATTTAAAGGCTTGCTGTACAATGGAAGCGAAATAAATCTCATTACTAAGCGTTGTGCAGAAAATTTGGGGTTAAGAAAAGAGAATATTAAAACTTCAATTTCAGGAATAAACAACTCAATTCATTCAGTTAAGGCTAAAGTAAATGCTAATATTTCTAACAAAGGAGAGACATTTTCGGTGAATATAGATTGCATATTGGTTCCAAGAATAACTGAAATTTTCCCAGTAGCAAAACTAGATATATCAAGTGTTAAATTTCCTAATTATGTGGAACTTGCAGTTAAAGGGTTTTATCTACCCAGCCAGATCGATTTCTTGATCGGAAATCAACTTTTTTTTTATATTTTGAAAAGTGAAAGAATTTATACGGAAGATGGAAAATTAATGTTACAGAACACTAAGTTTGGTTATATAGTAATCGGATCTTTACAACACGAAAAATATAATAATTCTCGTTACTGTTGTTTACTTAATGAAACTAATTTAGATAAATCACTTAAGAATTTTTTCGAAGCAGAACTGATACCGGAAAATAACGTTGAAATTATTAAATGTGCTGATGATAAACTATGTGAACAACATTTTTTGGATACACACAGAAGGGACAATTCAGGCCGATACATTGTTCAAATGCCGTTTTCGAAGAATCCTGATTGTTTAGGTGATTCCAAACAAAATGCCTTACGAAAACTTGATTGTTTATGGAAAAGATTAAATCAAAATCCCAAATTCTTAAAGATGTATAAAGAATTTATTCGCGAATATTTAACCTTAGGCCATATGGAGGAAGTTTTAGAAAATGAAGAACCAGAAATTGTATATTATCTCCCTCACCACGGTGTCTACAGACCTGATAAGGAGACAACGCCTTTAAGAGTAGTATTTAATGCTTCGTCTGTTACGTCTTCAGGAGAATCACTAAATTCATTACAGTTGACGGGAGGTATAATACAGGATGATCTTTTCGCTGTTCTACTTAGATTTCGAAGGCACGAATATGCACTTACTGCCGATATAAGAAAAATGTTCCGGCAAATTTTGATAGACGATTCTCAACGCGATCTATTGCGCATATTTTGGAAGGAAGGGATGAACGAACCTGCAAGGACTTACAGACTGTGCACTGTTACATATGGCACGACAAGTGCTCCATTTTTAGCAACGCGATCACTTAAACAACTCGCAATTGATGATGGAGATCAATATCCACTAGCATCTTCAGTTCTTCAATCAGATACATATATGGATGATATCTTAAGCGGAGAATCTGAATTCTCCAAGCTTAAGGAGCTTCAGTCTCAGTTAATAAAGTTGTTGAAGTCTGGAGGTATGGATTTACACAAATGGTGCACAAACCACCCTAGTTTATTAACAGATCCATCTCAAATTAATCAAGAATATGCTATTAAATCAGACTCTGAATTAGATGTGGTAAAAACATTGGGTATGTTGTGGAAACCTAAAACTGATATGTTTACTTACACGACCAAGGTAAATCCTAAGTTGAATTACACTAAATCAGAAGTGCTTTCACAAATAGCCAAAATATTTGATCCTCTTGGTTTAATTGCTCCGGTCATTGCAAAGGCTAAAATCTTCTTGCAGCAACTGTGGTTACTGAAAATTGTATGGCATGAACAACTTCCAGAATCTTTAGCTAAGGAGTGGCATGATTTTTCCTTATCACTTTTGAATCTGAATAAATTAAAGATACCTAGATATTGCCTATCCAAGACACCTGTACGAATATTTCTACATGGATTCGCAGACGCCTCAGAAAATGCGTATGGTGCAGTTATCTTCATACAGTCTATAGCGTATGACAACACTGTAAAAAGTCAATTACTCTGCAGTAAATCAAGAGTAGCACCAATTCGAAAGGTAACAATCCCGAGGTTAGAATTAAATGCTTGTCTACTTGTATCTCAACTTATGAGAAAATGTTTAACATCATTACATTTACATGTTGAATCAGTGTTCTTATGGTCAGACTCAACTATCGCTCTTTCTTGGATAAAAACATCGCCTCATCAACTAAAAACTTTCGTTGGGAATAGAGTTAGTAACATTCAACAACTGACTGAAAATTTCCACTGGGGTCACGTCTCCTCCAAGCAGAATCCGGCAGACATTATTTCACGGGGACTAGATGCTAAAGACCTTTAATCAAGTGTTTTGTGGTGGAAAGGGCCTACATTCCTACAAGCGGATATTATTGTTCCAAGGGAGATTCCTGAATATCATTCTACCGAAAATGAACAATATTTAAATGAATTCAAAGGGCACTCCGATAAAACTCTAATTCTGACAAGGGACAATTTTTTTGATACATTTTTAAGTTTAACTAATAATTATTTGAAGTTAATTCGCATTTTGTCATATATTTTTAGATTTTTTAGTAATTGTAAGACAGGCCACAAATTAAAAGGACCGCTCACCACCAAGGAATTGAGGTGGTCGGAGATATCTATAATAAAAGCCGTCCAGGTAAGATATTTTGAAAAGGAGATTATCAATCTTCTAAAGGGAGAACCTGTGCCCAAAGGTAGTGGATTGCAAAACTTAAATCCATTTATAGACGAAAACAACATTTTAAGAGTTGGAGGTCGCTTAGGCAATTCTGACTTAAAGTTTGATCAGAAACACCCCATTATTATTCCCAAGAGTAATAAATTGACTCGAATGATCTTTGAGCATTTTCACAGGAAAAACCATCATGCAGGCCCACAAACTCTCCTATATACCGTACGTCAAGAATTTTGGCCCATTAATGGCAGATTGACTGCAAGGAAGGTAGTTAACGATTGCATAATTTGCTTTAAGCAAAACCCTAAACCTTCTGTACAGATTATGGGTAATTTACCCTCTGATAGAGTAACTCCTAACGCACCGTTTAACGTTACCGGCGTGGATCTCTGTGGACCCTTTTCTATAAAAATTCCTTATCAACGGAAATGTATATTGAAAAAAATTTATGTTTCAATTTTTATTTGTCTTGCGACTAAAGCTATTCACATGGAAATAGTTTCGGATTTGACATCAGAGTCCTTTATCGCATGTCTTAAAAGATTTTTTGCAAGACGAGGAAAAAGCGCGATAATTTACACAGATAACGCCACAAATTTCATTGGGGCATGTGCTGAATTAAAGAAACTGTACAAATTAATTCAAGAGCCTAATGAACAGCTTGGAAACTATTTGTCCTCAGAGCAGGTAACTTGGAAATTTATCCCCCCTAGATCCCCAAACTTTGGAGGGTTATGGGAAGCAGGGGTAAAATCATTCAAATATTACTTAAAGCGAGCAGTTGGTAATACTAATTTAACCTATGAAGAATTTTTAACGGTCATCACACAAATAGAGGCTATTTTAAATTCGAGACCTATTTGCCCATTGTCACCAGACCCTAATGACTTTCAAGCTTTAACACCGGGACACTTTTTAATAGGACGCCCACTAAATTCTATCCCCGAACCCGAGCTTGTGGCTATAAATGACAATAGACTATCTAGGTGGCAACTAACAACCAAATTAGTGCAAGGCATTTGGAAGAGGTGGAAGAATGATTACTTAACTAACTTACAACAAAGATCGAAATGGAAATTTGAAAAAGATAATGTAGAGGTGGATGATTTAATTTTAATCAAGGAGGACAATATTCCCCCCTCAAAATGGTCCATAGGTAGAATTAAAGAAACCATTAAAGGCAAAGACTGTAAGGTTCGAGTAGTGATAATACAAACTCCCACTGCTGTACTAAAAAGACCTATATCAAAGATATGTATTTTGCCAATGCAAAATTGAACCTTCTTATGTTTACTTCTTTTCTTTATTATTGTATTGTTGTATCTTATATTAGTATAGTTATAATGTGTTTATTTTTAATTTTTTGTGTGTGTATTGAAATGTTATTTCAAGGCCGGCGGAATGTTCCGTACTGATAACGGCAATTTCCGGCGATTGTAGCGCCACCTTTTGGTTGTATGAAAAAACGCGCTAATGTGAAACTTGTTCTAAGTGAGTAAGTCGCGTCGCTTTCAGCGGCCATTTTTCAAGCCCATGTTGCGGCACCGCTTTCAATAAAATTGTTATTTATATAGTCCTCTGCTTTCCCTCCGTACCAAGCGTGATCATACAAGTATAAAGCTTGTTCCGCTTATTATCGCCTATGATCCCAAGTACCCTTTTTAGGGCATCGTTAGTGCTCCTATTTCTTCGGAAGCCGTACTGCTCTTTAGAGAGTACCCCGTTCGACTCTAGGAACTCCACGAGTCTGTTTGTGATCAACTTGTCCAGCACCTTCCCCATAACTGGGAGGAGGCAGATAGGTCGATATGCGTTCGGCATATTCGGGTCTTTTCCCGCTTTGGGGAAATAGACCACCTTCGCTTTTTTCCAGGTGTTAGGAAACTTCATCATTTTCAGGCACTTATTATATAGGTTACCCAGAAGCCGGGCATCCACTTGGTGCAGCTCCTCCACTATCGTGAGCGTGAGCCCATCGAACCCCGGAGCCTTCCCCTTAGCCATATTATCCAAAGTCAAGTCGATCTTATCGATCGTGATGAGATCATGAGTCTCTTGGACAGCGACTCTGGTATAATGAACATTGTCAATGTTCTTGAAGTGGTGTTGAGCCAATAATAACTCCTCTTCACACTCGTCGTGCGTTAAGTCCCCGTCAGGTTTCTTGAGTTGCTTGGCACAGTCCCCTCTGCCACTGTTAGGAATTGTAAACGTCACATTGCCAAATATGTCTTTGGACGTCACCCCTTCGAGATAATCTCTGAACGACTTCCTTTTGGCTGCCAGTTTGGCTAGCCAATAGGAAGCTCTTTCCCTTTTGAAGATCTCCATGTTCAGGGCCCTTTCTTGGGGATCACTGATCTTTTGAGCCCTCCTCCTGAGAGCTCTGACCTTTCTGCGTTGAATCGCCAAGCTTGGAGACCACCAATAAGCATTCTTTTTCAGACAGCCCTTCCTCTTACGGTGTTTGCTACACAAATCGTGTAGCTTGTCATTGATGACCATGACAGCCTCCTCGGGATCGAGGGCCTCCACCGTGTCTCTGAGTGCATTAGACTCCTTTCGGAGTTCAGCTCTGAACTCCATCCAAATCCATCATTGATCCGATAAATGACAAATTTAAAAAAAATGTGAAGCGAGACTGTACTGGAAGATACGTTGTGAACTTACCATTCAAATCTATTCCGGTTCTCGGCGATTCAAAATTTCAAGCTTTGAAGCGCTTCCAATATTTAGAAGCAAAATTCAGAAAGAACCCAGAATTCAAAACGAAGTACTGTGAATTCATGAAAGAATACCTCTGACTAAACCATATGGAAATCGTCCCAGAAGATGAAGAAGAGGTTCCAAATCAAGCTTTCCTACCTCATCACGGTGTTTTAAGAGAGGAAAGCCTAACAACAAAGCTTCGTGTTGTTTTCGATGCATCCAGTAAAGATTCAAGTGGAAATTCCCTAAATGATTTCCTTGAGGTCGGTCCTAAGCTACTCCCAGAGATATTCAAGATCCTCATAAACTTTCGATCATATCGAATAGCCTTGTCAGCAGACGTCGAGAAAATGTTCCGCCAGATTCTGGTAACTGCTTCCCACAGAGATTACCAAAGAATAGTTTGGAGATTTCAAGAGCAACAACCGATCTCCACATATCGTTTGCGCACTGTCACCTACGGGACAGCTTGTGCTCCTTACTTGGCGATTAAAACTCTCCATAAACTCGCTGAAGACTCCCAGACAAAAAATCCCCGCATTTCTGAGATAATTAGGGAGAACTTCTACATGGATGATCTCTTGTGTGGCGCTTCTTCGCCCAAGGAGGCATCAAGACTCGTCTACGAAATAAATCAGATTATGGAAAGTGGCGGATTTACACTGAGAAAATGGGCTTCAAACTGTCCAGAAGCAATTGAACATGTAACAGAAGAAAGAAGACTCATCCATTCAAACGGGAAAATTGAAAATGAAGAAGTTGTAAAATTATTAGGTCTGACATGGAATTCTTCTGAAGACACGATACAGCTACACATAGCGAGAACAACCGAAGTTAAAACAAAGCGAGATTTACTCTCGTTTATTGCAAGAACATTCGATCCGTTAGGTCTATTGTCACCATCTACAGTCATACTCAAAATCTTAATGCAAGAACTTTGGAAAGATAAGTTGTCATGGGAAGATGAAATACCTCCAGAAATTTTGAAGGTATGGGAAAGTTTTCTTAATCAAATTGATTGTCTGAAAGCCATTAGAATTCCGAGGTTTATAAGTATGGATGAAAGCGCAACTACTCAAATTCAGTTGCATGGATTTGCTGATGCATCGCTGAAGGCATATGCAGCAGTCCTCTATCTGGTAAAACTAAGTCCTTTTGGTAATACCTCTCATCTCTTAGCTGCAAAGACAAAGGTGGCTCCATTATCTAGGGTCACTTTGCCTAGGCTTGAACTTTCAGCAGCATTATTGTTATCACAGCTTACCTCGACAGTGATAGATTCTCTACCGATTAATCTTGAAGATGTCCATCTATGGTTAGATTCTCAAATTGCCTTATGTTGGATTCATTCCCCACCACTGAAGGGTAACCAATTCGTATCCAATCGCGTGCACAAAATCAAATCTCTAGTTCCAAAGGCTCAGTGGCACCACATTACAGGAAAGTGGAATCCGGCAGATTGCGCTTCCAGAGGAATCCTTCCTGAAAAATTTCTTCATCATGATCTTTGGTGGTCTGGCCCGTCCAGATTGTGGGATAATTCTTCTTATCCCCCCTTTAGTCAAGATTCATTCTCTGATGGAGCCGAAGAGGTGTTGGTCCATACCGCGGTAGAGAAAGAGATCCCTGAATTTCTGCTTAAGTTCTCATCATACACCAAATTGATAAATGTCATCGCCTATTGTTTAAGATTCATGTACAACTGTAGACACCCTAATGAACGCCTCACTGAACACTTGACTGCCAATGAAATCAAGTCTTCTCTCCTGCTCATAGTTAGACTGTTGCAGACGAAGGAATTTTCAAACGAGATTAAATTACTCCAAAAGAAATCACCATTGCCTACTTCAAGCAAGTTGTTGACTCTTAATGTTTTTCTCGACGAATCAAACATCCTTAGAGTAGGCGGAAGACTGTTCAGACAGCAAAATCTGACTCATGATCAAAAATATCCAATATTGCTACCCAAGGAAAACCTAATTACGGATTTGATCATTCAGTATTACCATCAGAAGCATTTTCATGCAGGTCCACAGTTAACGTTAGCTCTCATACGTCAAAAATTTTGGTTTACGAGCGGACGATCCAAAGTGAGGCAAGTGATCCACCGATGTATCCTTTGTAAAAAATTGCGTGCTGCATCCTGCCAGCAGATTATGGCCGATTTACCATCTGAAAGAATCAATCCATCACGTTGCTTTCAGAAAATAGGAATTGATTTCTGTGGACCAGTCACAAGCAAACCAAATCTCACCAGAAGTAAAGCCAAAATGAAATCATACATATGTGTTATCATCTGCATGTGTACTAAAGCTGTGCACTTAGAGGCTGTATCCGATCTTTCAACTCAAGCTCTACTCGCGTGCTTGAAACGTTTCATCAGCCGTAGAGGCTTACCCTCGGATATTTATTCCGACAACGGAAAGAACTTTGTAGGACTTTCCAATGAGCTGAAAACTTTGTTCTGCAAATTGAAATCCGAAGAAGTAATGCATTTTTCATCCTTTCATGAGATAAACTGGCATTTTATCCCACCATATTCACCAAACTTCGGAGGCATCTGGGAATCAGCCGTGAAAAGCGCGAAAAACTTACTAGTGAAAGCCAGTAAATCTGCAGTTCTCAATTTCGAAGAGCTGTCAACCTTTCTTTGTCAAATTGAGTCGTGTTTGAACTCTCGACCATTAGTGCCTATGTCTTCTGACCCTTCGGAGTTAAGTGCTCTCACACCAGGGCATTTCATAATCGGCAGCTCTTTGCTGGACATTCCTGAAGCTCCAAATTGCACCATCAGTTTAAGTGACAGATGGAAACTTTTACAAAAAATGCGAATTGAATTCTGGGACCGATGATCTCGAGATTACTTAAATCAACTCCAGCAAAGACCAAAGGCTTGGAGCCTCCAACGTCAGAATCTTCAGATTGGAGATATGGTGGCAATCCATGAGCCACAACTTCCTCCTTTAAAGTGGCTTCTTGGACGTGTGATTCAGTGTTTCCCAGGAGCAGATGGCTGTGTAAGAGTTGTTTCCATCAAAACTGCTTCTGGTGATGTCAAGAGGCCAATTTCTAAAGTCACTGTGCTACTGCCCGCCCCGGAGGATGTTCCGTCCTGTAGTAGCAGCCTGCGTTCATAGATGGCAGCACTGATCCAATGATTTCTTATTTTGAAACGATGTGTGTAAACATGAACTGTGTTGTTGACAAAACATTCTTATGTACGTGATGTGAGCAGGGCTTCTGCTTGTTTATTCCCTTTTGATGTAATTTACGTTAAGTGAAAGGTTTGGAGACGTCTGGGAAGTGATGCTATTCCTTTATGTAAGTCAATTCATGATTCAATTCTTTAAGCTATTTGGGTTTTCATTTTCCCAGCGTTGATCCATTCCTTATATTCTATTAATCGCAAGTGTATTCTATTAAATGTGCAAGTATTGTAATTATTTTGTTTTAAGTCAAAATAAATCTTTTAAAAACATTTACAGTCCACTAAATCTATAAATCTCACACTAGGGCTTTTGACAGAGTTTGGACTCAGAAGCTGATTGCTAAATTGTATGATAATTTCGGTATACGAGGTAGAGCTCTGCCTTGGATTTATAATTTTTTGAGAGATAGACACATTAGGGTGAAGTTCAATGGTTCGACCTCAAATGGTTTTAAACTAACTCAAGGTGTTCCTCAGGGCTCGGTTTTGAGCCCTATCTTGTTCACACTCTTTACTGCAGGAATTGAAAAAGTCATTCCTGGGAACTGTGAAGTTGGACTATTTGCAGATGACATTGTTCTCTGGAGTTCCGGCTCTGATATTGGAAAGATTGAGGAGACTGTGAATCTGGCTCTGGCTGACATGTGGGGCTTTGCTGTAGACCATAAATTATGTTTTAACCTCTCAAAGTCTACCGTGGGTTTCTTTACAACTAATAGAAAATTATATAATTTTCGACCTAGAATCCTGTTACATGGTCAGCCCCTAGAAGTGGAGAAACACCCAAAATATTTGGGCTTCATTTTGGATCCTGAGATTCTGGGTAATGGTCATCTGGATTATCTTACTCTGAGAGCTAGGAAACGCATTAATATCCTTAAATACATCTCGGGTCGTGATTGGGGTGCAGATGCTAGTACCCTTAGAAACACATATGTTTCTCTGATTCGACCCATTTTGGAATACGGCTTTCCCATATTTTGTAGTGCTTCTGACTCAAACCTGCAGAGGCTTGAACGTGTACAACTCAGTGCTGCAAGGATCATCACAGGTCTTCGCAGTTCCTGCCCGAATGATATTGCACTTTATGAAGCTAATCTACACACTTTGAGACTTAGGAGAAATGCTTGTTTGGTGAAGTATTACAGTAAGCTCTCCAGTCTAGGCTTTCAGAACCGCACTTCAAAATTCCTGGGATCATGGAGCAGTAACCAGAGGCTCAAACGTGATAGTCCCTTTGGAAAGGTTGTCTCTGGCAACATTTTCGCCAGCTCTATAGAGCATCACAGCTTATCACAGATTATCGACCCTTCTGAGGGTCTCGATGGGGTTCACTTTCATGTTAACCTTCTTGTCCGGGTTAGCAAACAAATGGAATTCCCGTGCTACCTGAAACAGTTAGCTCTCGAAAGAATTAATAATGTCCCAATGGACGCTGTTCAGTTGTATACGGACGGCAGTAAACTTGATGATGACAGATCGAGCAGTGGCATTTACATTAAATTTCGGGATCAGGAGTTAAAGATCAAGAGAAGAAATCCGGACTTCTGCTTGGTATTCCGAAGCGAGCTCATTGCAATTCTTGAAGGTCTGGACTCCATCATGTCGCTTCCAGGGTTTAATGATATCTGGATCTTTTCGGATAGTAGAAGTGCCATTCAGCACCTGGCTGACTGACATAGTGTCAGGGACAGTGCTAGTGCAGACATCCTAAGGAAACTAAAACAACTCTCCCTTTCCCATCGGATCCACTTTCAGTGGATACCGTCCCATGTCGATGTTGCTGGAAATGAGATTGCGGACAGTTTGGCCAAAGCAGGTGCTGAAGAGGCCATAACGACTGTCGCTCCTCTTACTTATTCGGAGCTTTTTTCTAAATGTAAGGCAAATAACAAGGCCATTTGGACGGTACTACCAGTACACACATGGTACCAGAGTAGGAGCCCAGGCGGCTCTTTGGTTCGGGGCGGCAGTAGACGAGATCAAACCACACTTACTCGCTTCCTCAGTGGTCATCTGTCATCAATGAGTTTTATTGGTGGTAGTAAGCATTTCGAAATCTGCACTAAGTGTTTTACTGCTCAAGCCACCCCTGACCACATTTTATCCTGTCTGGGGCTCACCAGGCAGGACCTGGCTCAAGATCCTCTTTTGGTGCTGGACTTTCTCAGAGTGAACGAGCTTATGGACCTGATCTAGCTATGCTGGTCATGGGGATGAGAAACAACAACAACAACACAACTAATTCAGAACAACCACAGTACGCGCTATATATGCAGTTACCACAGCGCCCTCACTTGCGCATACATGATGCGCAGCGCTACACAATTTGCATAAGCTTTGCTATCCCTAATTCAGTGGCACTTCAGTGTATATATATATATATATACACTCATGGACAAAAAAATTAGCGCACCAAGAAATAATTGCGGGATCGTAACGAAACTTGCAATGAAGGTACATGTCGGGGAGATATGCAAATGATTAGAAATGCAGCGTGATTGCGCATTCCGTATAGCCCGTAGAGGGCGTTGAACATCGTACTCTGTGGAGTATAAAACAGGTAACCAAAGCTTGTTTGAGTGTGCTGAATCATTTACAAAGGAAGAGCTGAGATAGACATGCCATTACGCCGTGTTCGAAGACAATATAAGCAGTGTCGCAGTTTGAGAGGGGGAGAATCGTCGGGATGATGGAAGGTGGGTGGTCAGCTAGGCGAGTAGCTCGTCAATTAGGCCGCTCTGATTGTGTTGTGAGGAGGTGTTGGGACCAGTGGACCCGAGAGATGTCATGTACACGAAGACCAGGCTCAGGACGCCCTCGACAGACCAGTCGTCGAGAAGACCGCCACATCGTAAGAAATGCACGCGTACAGCCAACTGCTTCATCGGCCGCCATCCAGGCACAGGTAGCACCTTCACTAGGGGCCTCTGTGTCTTCTCGAACCATACGAAGGCGCCTGGCTGAAGGACAGTTGGTATCGCGCGCCCATTACGTGTGCTGCCCTTGACGCCCACCCATCGACGCCTCCGTTTGGAGTTTTGCCGCGCACGAGGAAACTGGACTGCAGCAGAATGGAACCAGGTCGTCTTTAGCGACGAATACAGATTCAATCTCGGCAGTGATGACAATCGTGTTCGTGTGTGGAGAGCCCGTGGTGAACGCTTCAATCCTGCCTTTGCTGTACAGCGACACATCGCTCCCACAGCTGGTGTGATGGTATGGGGTGCCATTGCCTACAATACACGGTCACCCTTAGTATTGTTCCGTGGCACCATGACAGCTCAGTGGTATGTTCATGAAATCCTGCAACCACATGTGTTGCCACTCATGCAATGGCTCCCAGGAGCCATTTTTCAACAAGACAATGCTCGGCGTCATACGGCAAGGGTGTCACAAGACTGTCTCCGCACTGTTACTACCCTTCCTTGGACTGCCCGATCCCCGGATTTGTCTCCAATCGAGCATATCTGGGATCATTTGGGACGACGAGTTGGGCATCCCACGAGTTTGAACGAACTAGAGGCAAGGTTACAGCAAATATGGAACGAAATGTCTCAAGACATCATACAGAACTTGTATGACTCAATGCCCGATCGTATCGCATCGTGCATTCGCGCTAGAGGGGGTCCAACGGAGTATTAACTCCTCCGTTCTTTTGCCTTTTTCTCTGAAATAAATTATCCTTTTTCTTTGATTTTCTTATCATTTACTTATATCAAAGTAGTCATTACGTATGTAAAATTTCGTTTCATTTTGACGACTCCTTCTTGGTGCGCTAATTTTTTTGTCCATGAGTGTATAAATTTAGAAGGTTAAATAAGAATGTGTATAAAGTTAGAAATTTTTATAGTACTAGGAATTATTATAATGAAAGATATTTTTGTAAAAGAAGTAATTTTGAAAAGAGAAAAAATTTTAGACATGATCACTCTCTTGAGCTTACTCCTAGAAATGTTAAAGAAAAAAATTTTGTAAACCAAGGTATGGGAACTGTTTTAGCGAATAGATGTGACACACCAATTAATGACCTAGATCAAAATATGAACGAATCTAATGTAAAAATTGAAAGTTTTCATAGTGTAAATAATGATGATTGTCATGTTCTAAATTATAAGGAGACATCAGGTATCCCCGATGATACATTGAACACTCTGTTTAAAGAGCCCGGTGATGTTTTGGATTCAAAGCCACCAGAACAAATAACTGAGGACTGGACCCAATTAGACAAAATTAAAAAAAATTTCGAACACAATTTTTCTAAAAACAAATACGATGTTTGCAAGATTAGATTAGAACCCAAAAAATAGTTTTAACGTCAGAATTACCAGTAGCAGAGAGGCCATGTCGTGCATTCCAAGCAGAAAATACTGAAATTAAACGACAAATAGATGAACTTTTGAAAGCAGGTTTTATAAAACCATCAAGTTCTCCATTTAGCGTACCTGTCATCCTCGCAAATAAAAAAATGAGAGAAAAACAAGATTATGTATCGATTATAGGAAATTAAATGTTATAACGGAAACAGATTCAGAACCTATTCCACGAATTGATGACCTTTTAGACCAATTAGTTCATGCAAATTATTTCACCACTTTAGATCTGACCTCAGGCTATTGGCATATTGATATACTACAAGAACATGATACTGTAAAACTAGCATTTACGACCAATTTTGGACTGTATGAGTGGACAAGATTACCGTTCGGGTGGAAAATTGCACCTAGTGTCTTCCAAAGAGCAATAAGACAAATTCTTAATAAACACCAAATAAATTTTGCCCTTAACTACTTCGATTATATAATAATTTTCTCAAACACTTTCCTTGAACACATAGAACATTTAGAAAAAATTTTCAAAATTTGTCAGCAGGAAAACATAAAGTTAAACAAAGCTAAATGCCAATTTGCACAAAAAAAATCAAATTCTTAGGTTATGAAATAACACAAGGAAAATACTCCCTACATAATACAAACATTGAAACTATTAGAAAATTATTACTGCCAAGAAATGTAAAAGAATTGCAAAGATTTTTAGGCTCAATAAATGTTTATCAAAAATTTATACAAGACTATGCAAAATTAAGACTCCCACTAAACAAATTGCTCAAAAAGGATGTAAAATGGGATTGGTCCCAAGAATGTCAAAATTCATATCAGATATTAAAAGATGAATTCATTTCAAAACCAATTTTAACATTATTTAACCCAGATTATTTAACCCAGATAATTTCCTAAAAGAAATGGAACAAAAAACTGGTATCAAGGCCATACCCTTCACTGATATCCCTACTAAATCTCCCGATGTATCACCTACGGATTTTTGTGCTTTCGGACTTTTAAAATCTGGATTATCCATACGTCGTCCCAAAACCCTTACAGGATTCTGGAAAGCTGTTCAGGAGGAATGGGATACAATACCTCTTCTGACACTTCAAAAGGCATTATTATCCTGGAAATTGCGGTGTCGAAAGATAGTTCAGAATAAGGGATGTCAAATAGAACATTTAAAACACAAGAATTTTATGTAATTTAGTTTTGTGAATACAATATACATCGTCTAAAAAATGTGTGAACAGCCTCTGTATATACCTGGATCATTACTGGAGATCTCGTTTGGCATACATTTTGATTTAGAAGACTTTCTCTCAATTGTCTGCTTTTGCAGATTTGATGGAAAAGAGAAAATTTTAGGCACTGCATCTGCTTTAAGCCAAGTTCCTCAAAATTTAGCTCTATCGAAACACTCCGGCTTAAATTGCTTAGAACATAATTTCGAAACATTTGTTGCTTTGAAATTTTCTCTTTTCAGCTGTTTCCCACAACTTTCTTCTTTCTTCATTTTTCGGAAAACTAATACATGAGATAGGGATTAGCTAATATTGTAATAAATCTGTCAATCACATGAAAACTAAGTAAATGATATATAAAAAAAAACTAGTGTTAAAAGTAGATAACGGAAATTAAAACTTTGTTTAAAAACAGCATAAATGTAGAAAAATTCTACAATTATGTGTTTTTAACAAAGTTTTAATTTGCGTTACGTGAATTAATGACGTTTTACTACATTTTTATTACACATATTACAGGTTAATTTAAGGAGTTTCATAAACGCAAAATTATATTTTTACATAATATTTTAACAGCTCTGTTTTTTATACAGATTTTTTATATATATATTGTGTCCTAATTATTCAATTTTTTTAATAATTTTCACGAATATGTATTTTTAAATTTATATATACAAAAATTAAAAAGATAGTGTAAGAAAATAAATAAATCTACTACAATTTTCCCCAAAACCCCTTTTTACGGATGTATGTTATTAATATTTTACATTTATTTTGATAACTATGGAAGAATATTTCTCAGCGGGATATAATGGCAATTTTAAATATAGAAATAAATAAATTTTCTAAATGTTATAAATAATCTCATAACGTTATATGGTAAAACAAAAAACAACATGTACTAGATAAAAGAATATGTGCATGGCGGTAAACAAGCATGTATTTTGTTTCCTTGGCGTAAATATTTATCGCCAAGGTAGAAAGTATGCACATTGCTAATTGCTGAAGTTCATTTTATTCTTAATGCAATTTTAACCCTTTTGAGAGGCAAAATTTTTTAATGTACGTATGCCTATGTAAAATAATATACTTAAAAAATATTTCAACACAATACATTATTTACAAGTGCAGAAAATCCATTTTTATTGCAAAACGTCATGACTACATATGTCAAATTATTCTTTGTTTTACCAAAAATATACATTAAAATCAAAGCAAAAGACTTACCTGTGAAACGTAGTGTCTCCACCTTTGACGTATTTTGTGTTGCATTCATAGGCACAGCAGGAATTTACCATTTTAAGCTTAAAACCTAAAGCAAACGTATCTTTCGAATGTATTCCCACCAATCGTACAATGTAAAACCTATGGAAGAAAAGATGCGCGGGAATTGCTGCGCGTAGGGGAGTCCCGAAGTCACATGACTTCATGTATTGCTTGGCCAAGGGTTGCCAATGCTCTCACTACCCTTATTTCAGCCAACACCTCCTAAACGAACAAGCCGTAGTACAGGTTGCCGATAACATTTTTGACGTAGAGTAGGTAGGCCGAAGAAAACTACGAAGTGTATGCCATATTCTCACATGTATCTCTATGCACTGCGAATTCATTTGGCTGCTTTGTAACAACATTATTCACTACGACAGAAACTGGTTTGGCGAAATGTTTGCAAGTGTGGCGGATAATTGAACAACGTGTATTTTGTAAGAGTTCAATGTAATTTCATATTTTAATAATATTATCTACAATGGTTTACAAATGCATTGTACCAAAATGTAGGGGAAACTACAAGAAAGATGGACCAAAAGTATCCACTTTTGGATTTCCGAAAAAGGAAGATTTATTTCAGAAATGGAAGTCTGCTATTCCACGTGATTGTAATATTACGAAGAATTCCAGAGTAAGTATTTGTTTCATTTCTTTGCCTGAAAATAAAAATATTTTTATTAAATGAGAGAATACTATTCTATTCCTTAAGCTTTGGAATCATAACTTTATTTTTAATACAATTCTAATATGTTGTAAATTTCAATTACATTGATGTTTTATTTTTACCAGAATTTAATAAGTATATCAGTTTACTAAAGAAGATTTTACAAAAATAGAGTATGATAGGAGATAACTATTTCTATGTTATGTTTATGTTGTGATATGTATATGCCATGTTTTGAATATTTATTTAATCAGCATTTCCATACACAATAACAATAGTTTAAATATATGAAAATAAATGTACTTATTTGACCATTTGAAAATCATTTTATATGATATTCATCATTTTTTGGTACAAAAATATGAAGAATAACACTTTTACTTGGAATGTAGTAGATATATTGTGTAGAAGAATTTCATTCTTAAATTTCTATTGATAATAGTATTAAAGATATACAGTATGCCCACTAATGTCCCTTCCCACTCTCTTAACTTCGGAACGGCTGCTGCTATATTCATAAAAGTGGTGTCTAGGTATAGTAAAGTAGCTATGCGCTACTGAATGAAACCACCTACCGCGCCATCTGGTGGATAACTGCAGAGTTAGCATTCCTATCTCGAAAATGGAACGAGATAGGGAAAAAAAGTGATTTACAAAGTTGTAGAAAATCATCGATTTAGTACGAAAAGATACCTTGTGGACATTATTGCAAAGAATAGAACGGTTAAAATGTGCATTTGTTTTTTCTTGATTTCCTACATTGTGACGGCAAGAAACTTGAACGAAAGGACAAATGATTATCTTTCGGGCAAAACACGACACCGCAATGTACACAGTGGTATATCGCTTTTGATCCCCAATCAAAAGGACCGCGGTTCAAACCTCGAGGGTTTCATCCTTGTACTGATTGTCTGTATAAACAGAGTAGACAATACGTAGATCGTGTAAAATAGTGTCGCATCAACTCAACGCAACTTGCGCTTGGTGTTCGAAAATTTTTCTTTATGCAAATACTTAAGAAACGTCACGCCTGTTCACCTGAGACAGCTATAAAAGAGACACCTTCTTGGGGTTGTAGTATGTTGATGTTCGTGGTGATGGCTGAGTATTCCAAAGCTGAGATCTCCAGTGAAGCAGTACCTCGTCAAGGAATTCGGGGTCCAAATAATTGGATATGGCAGTTTCGAAGAGTGGCCACCACGTTCGCCTGATCTAACTCCACTGGACTTTTTCCTGCGGGGATAGCTGAAACAGCAGGTGTATGCGACCCCTCCACAAACATTGTAGGACATTAAACGATGCATTACGGACGCTTGTGCCAACGTGTCACGCTCTATGCTCCAACGTGTGCAACGTGAGATTCAAACGAGGATCCAAATGTGTATTGTAGCTGACGGTGAGAAGTTTAAACATCTCAAATAAAGGTATATTGTTAAAATTAGCTGTTTTTTTCTTTCTCAGATGCTTTTGTCACGTCACAGTGTAGGAAATCACGAAAAAACAAATGCGCGTTTTAACCGTTGTATTCTTCTCATTAATGTCCACAAGGTATCTTTTCGTACTAAATCGATCATTTTCTACAACTTTGTAAATCACTTTTTTACCCTATCTCGTTCTGTTTTCGAGATAGGAATGCTAACACCGCAGTTTTCCACCAGGTGGCGCGGTAGATGGTTTCATTCAGTAGCTCATGGCTACTTTACTATACCTAGACACCACTTTTATGAATATAGCAGCAGCCGTTCCGAAGTTAAGAGGGTGGGAAGGGACTTTAGTGGGCATACTGTATAGATAGATTGATGAATAAACAAATTTTGAGAAACTTCTAATCTGACATTTTCCCAGAGTTATCCAAGTACAAAACATTTTTGGGAAACTTATTAAAGAAAATATGACTGATTTTTGTATTATAAGTAATTTCTGAGTTTGATTACACTGTATATAAAATGAAATTAATTTATTAAAATCGAAATTAGAATGTGGAACTACTAGCAACAACAACAAAAAGTATACATTTAGTGCTTAGAAATTGTATGTATCATATAGTAAGGATTTTTTATGTTATTATACAATAATCTTTTTAATTATAGGTGTGTGAACTTCATTTCGCAGAACATGACATAAGACGAACAACAGAATATTCTTGTGATAGTTTCGTTTAGGAGGTGTTGTTTCAGCTCGATATCCCCACCCCCCACTCCCCCCCCCAAAAAACCCACTAACCTTCAAGTGGATGCCCCTTATAGTATTTACGCTTCCCAAATTTAATTTCGACTATTTCCACTATCTTACCAATACCACCTATTTTCTCCGAAGACAACTCTATATAATCTAAGATAGTTTCGTTTACAAACTGCCTCCAGTCCGCTAATGTAAACTCTTGGACAAAAAAAAGAAGAAAAAAAAGACACACCAAGAAGGGGTATTGCAAATTGGACACAAATTGATATGCATACAGGTTTCGACGGAAAATGCAAAATTTTAAAGTTAGCGGCCAGTGAATGAACATATTGACGCTGCAGCGCATCTTAACTGCTCAACTGGCAGGATATTGAAGAGGAGAAATTTCGATTCCAGGTCGGTAAATTCTTTGCAGATTTCATTTCGTTTACTCAGGTAGACAGTAACGACAGAAAGTGAGGACCGAGCAATCGTTAGAGCGGCACTCACAGCCCCAGATTCATCATTATCATCGATCGTACGTGCAACTGGTGCTTCGGTGACCGCAAGGACCATTCATAGATGGCTCAGAGAAAGGGGGATGAACTCACGGTGCCCCTTGCGCCGACTACCATTGACCTTTGTACACCGACATACCCGTTTGCAGTGGTGTCGGGCACATTCGATCTGGAATGTCACTGGAGTAGAATTATCTTCAGTGATGAGTCCCGATTCGAATTGAGCCCCAGTGACCAGCGAATACGTGTCTGGAGTAGTGATGCGACATCGATAACAAAACATCGATGTTTTGAAACATCGATATCCAATATTAAAACATCGATGCTAATAAAACATCGCCCAAAAACCATCGATGTTTTAGAACATCCATTTTTTAAAACTGTTTTAGTAATCTCTAACATTAATGTTACTTCCGTTAGTCGTGGGGGGAGGGGGTGATATAATTTTACTCTCTGATTGGGCAGGCACAAATGACAAAAACTTGGTTGCTTTGGGCTACATTGATGACTCAAAATTCTCGTTGTAAATACCTCCATGTTTTGTCTTCCAATGTCCAGATAAATTCGTGGTATTGCCAGAAGTTTTGAGGGACTTAAGGCAAATATTGCATTTCGCCAATTTGTCAGAGGTTTTGTAAAAATATTTCCAAACGGTACTTTTGGGAGGCATCTTACTAATAATATTAACGTCAACTTATATAAAACCAGAACAAAACAAAAACTTAAATGGATGCACTCGTGTATATACTATTTGTAAAATAAAACGCGATGGAAAGTTCTGGAGTGTCAGGAACATTCCAAGCGCTCTGATTGGTTCATTGGTTGTTAATTGCCATTTGTCTGTTTGCTAAGGAATCATTCCCCCTTTTGTATTCGTCCTTTTCAGAATTCAGATTTGAATTTACTGAGTTTGAAAATTATGCTACGTGGTAAATTTTTTTTTATTACGGTACTTTTTCATTTAAAAAAAAACATCGAGACAACGTAAAACATCGAGTACAAAACATCGATGTTAAAAAAACATCGGCTTCAATAAATCGATGTTTTGAAAACATCGACATCGATGTCGCATCCCTAGTCTGGAGACTCCCCGGACAGAGGTGGGTTACCAACCTGACTGCCTTCGGCCATACGGGCCGACAACCAGGAGTGACGGTCTGGAGTGCCATTTCATTTCATAGCAGAACCCTTTTGGTTGTCATCCGCGGCACCCTTACAGCACAGCGGTACATCGACGATATTCTACGCGCCGTTGTGTTGCCCTTCATATCACGCCAAAATATGTAATAAAATATTAATTAAAAATAAACAAATAATTAAAAATCAAGATAAACATTATAAATAGTATAAATAATAAAGAATTGAAAAATATTAAAATATTTTTTACGTGTTTTCTAATATTATATGTTTTTCTAACTTTTAATTAACAATTCGTAGGTAATAGTTTAATTAAATTTAACTTCTCTTAACTGCACACCACAATCTATTTTAAATTAACTCTTTCTTAAAATCTTCTATTAACTATTTTCATGACCACCGTTATTCAAATTAATCATGGTCATAACTGGAATTTTGGCCCAGGTACTCCGAAAAGAGCCATAACGGTGATGTCTCTCTCTATCTCTTCTAAAGATATCATAGAAATTTGACGTTTGATAGTATATGTAAAGGTTTTTAAGATTAATCAATCAATTGCGGTATATTATATAATTTAAAATATTCAACAAAATGCATATATTTCTTAGTAGTATTATCAAAATTTAATTCAGCACTGCTAAAATTCATATTTTCCTTCATATGCACTTTTCGAATGTATAGTTCAAAATTATAGTTAAAAAAAGTACCGTTTCCTTAATTATGCAATAATCGGTAAATCGCTAGAGCACTGATAACCGTCGTTACCACTACACTTGAGGGGATGAGAAGCCAAAGGGTATAAGTGACTTTTTAAAAAAAAATTGAGTTAAGTGTGATTATGGATAGTTAATACATGTGAAATGTTGGTGGCAAAGGGATAGAAGTAAATGCTTTTCACGTGCTGAGATCTAGCGGCGACAAAAGCAACTACTTGAAAAATCAGCTGTATTGTTTTGAGACCAGTGGGAACAACTGACACTTGCAATAGCGCACCCAGGATTTTTTCTTGGGGGGGGGGGGCGAGATGAACGGATAAAAATATTTATAATGCAAAATCAATATTCATAATGTAATTTCTATTTCTTTGGGTGGGGCCAGGGCCTCGCCACTGGACACTTGTACCTCTTGTACACTAGACTTTATGCTTTCCACATTTACAGCTGTTGCATTACCTACTTGTGTTTTCCAATTTAATAAGTTATTCTAACCTAATAAGTTAGTCCACAACAAACTGCACACGGATACGTGTGTTACATGTTACAGACTGCAGAACTCCATAACTAATGGAATACCACATGAGAAAGAAGCAGCCCGATTTGAAAAAGAGTGGCATTTACGCAGAGCAGAAACTGCTAGGAAGTAGATAGTGGAAGCCCAGGAAGAAGTTAAAAATGATAATCACGTAGCAATTTGCTTCGACCTACAGAAAATGCTTCCATCACCTGTTTTGGCTTACTCAAAAGTTTATTACTCACGACAGTTGTGGACATACAACTTTTACGTACACAACCTGAGAACTGGCAATGCCTCCATGTACATGTGGCATGAGTGCCAAGCCGCCAGAGGTTTTTGTTTTTTTTTGGGGGGGGATGCTTTCTTGCTTATTGAAATTTATCAAAACTCTTCTGGCAACTGTTAAAAAACTAACTATGTTTAGTGACAGTACAGGGGTCAAAACAAAAATCGATACACGGTCAGGTTCTGGTTGTTTATAGTTAAAACCACACATATTGAACAGGTACATCATTAATACCTTATGTCTGGGCATTCCTACAACGAATGCGACAAAAACTCCGGTGTCTTTGAATGGGCCCGAAGATTATCAAAGTAGAGGGTTTTTTGTGCCCTAAGATTGGATGGAAATAGTCGCTAAATCGTCCAAGAGATTTTTGGTGGCAAGCATGGAAAATGAGGAGTTCATCTCCTTAGACTGTTTAGATGAACACTGCGTTAAAACAGTCACAAGGATTCGAAACATGTAATGGCTAAGTTTTCTAAAGTCAGATCCCTTTTCACTGTTTTACGAGAATACATTCAACACTCTCATGCCTTTCTCTGTATACAATACTAGCTGAAAACACGCACTTCGCTACGGAGTACATTCAAATTAAATACAAAGGTCAATGTATGCAATTAATGCCAAATATATATATATATATATATATATATATATATATATATATATATATATATATATATATATATATATATATATATATATATATATATATATTTATTTATTTATTTATTTATTTATTTATAATAAATGCGACGATCAATGTATACAAATGATGCAAATATATATATATATAATCGTAAGGGACAATTATTTTATAGACAAAATAATGTAGAAGAAAATATTCAAAATAGTACAATTGCAATTATTTCTTTTGCAGCAAACGATTTTTTATTACCGCTTACCAAAATCGTCTAAAAAATGTGCGAACAGCCTCTGTATAGAATGCTACAAATTTTGCATCACTTTCTTGTAATTAATCTGGCGCAAGAAACAGCCGATGGGGAAAATTCCGTTCCAAGTACGGATGTACTTGTACTCTCCTCCGAAACTTTCTTCTTTTTATCTTACGGTACCAATATAACATAAGAATGTCCTCCTCATCATTGGAGCTGCTTATTTTAAACAAATAAAAACAAGAAGTTTTGTACTTTGCACGTTGAAGACATTCAACCTACTGAGAAAAACATCGGTTCGTCATCCCGCTTCGAATTCGAGACGAAACCACTTCGAGTGCGATTCGACCCGTGTGCGGGTAAACTTCGCGTAGTTCATACAAGACGCGCATCTCGCTTCGAGTTCGAGCCGAGTACGAGACGACCCGTGTGCGGATGGCCTTAGTACATAGCAACCTTAACATCGACGCAGAATAGATGCAAATATTTGGGGATTTTTTGAAAGCAAGCTTTGTATTGAGCGCTTTTTATTCTCATTGTTTACTTTGTGCAGTGTAAGAATTTCAAGATGATTCTTGAATGAATGTGTTATACAATTTTTAAACCTTATTGAAACTGTGATTTGTAATTTATTGTTCTGTTTAAGTAACTTCGTACAATTTATGACTATTATTTTACTAAATTACTTATTTACAGCGTGTTGTTGTGTTCACAGACGTATAATTTAAAAAGTGATTTGTTTATGAAATATATTAATTCATGTTGTAACATAAATAATAGGTACTACCTAATAGTTGCGTATTATAGTTGAAAGTTGGCGGCAAACATTTTCAGCAGCAGCATGTTATAAAATACAAATATGTATTTTTATAACATGCATGAGGTAATTTTTAAAAAATCGGCAGAGGAAGAACGAAATTTCCATTATAAATAATTTTAGATCTAATTAAACATTGCGTGCTAATGACAAAACAGAAATTCACCAAAAATATTCAAAAAGAGTGTTAAAAGGAACTCAAATCATTAGAACCATAAGTCTTAGGATGTTTAAATTTTGCATGGAGGTTGCTATTATGCCCTAGGTGCTCGTTAAGAAATCTTTTTACTAAATTAGAATTTTAAGGGGGCTAAAAGAGGCCTAATCCCCCCTAAAAACAAACAAACACACACACACACACACTGTATTTCTAGAACCATGAGACCTAGAAAGCTGAATTTTTGTATGATAGTTTTTCTTAGAACCTAGGTGCGCACAAAGAAATATTTTTTAAAAATACAAAATTTAAGGGATTAAAAGGAGCTCAATCCCCCAAAAACAACAACAAAAACCTACCTTTGGTACGTGTTTTCTAGAAAATTAAAATTTTGTATGGTGTTGTTCTTAGGCCCTAGATGCTCCCTAAGAAATATTTTTAAAAAAATCTTTAAGGGGTGTAGCGTATTTTACCTGTGACTTTAGAGTTGTATTCAGTACCCCAGGTAGCGCATGTTACAGGATACGTGAAATAAAATTAACAGCCAGACTAACGATTAATTGAATTAAATACTTTTTATTAAGTGCTCGTGGTTAGATACGGGTTATTAACAGTGAATTGACAGTATCACCAATGTACAGGAAGTCAGACAATTTTATGAACAGCTAGAAAAAAATTACGTTTATTCAGAATCAAATCAACTTAGCAAAAACATTAAAAAGAGTTTGTCCAACACGATTGTCTTCCCGTGTTCAGGCCCTTGATGCCTCACATTCTTTGATGTAATTAAAATACTGACATACACTGTTAGACCCCCCCCCCCTCCTCTCCCCCCCAAAAAAAAACGACGCACCAAGGAGTTATCCGAGTGAGACGAAAATCGGTAGATGTGATGTACATGTACAGAAAAACAAATGATTACAATTTGAGAAAAATTGGATGATTTATTCAAGAGAAAGAGCTTCACGAAATGAAAAAGTCAATAACGCGTTGGTCCACCTCTGGCCCTTGTGCAAGCAGTTATTCGGCTTGGCATTGATTGTTAGAGGTGGCGGATGTTCTCCTGAGGGATATCGTGCCAAATTCTGTTCAATTGGAGCGTTAGATCGTCAAAATCCCGAGCTGGTTGGAGGGCCATGGCCATAATGCTCCAAACGTGCTCAATGCGGGAGCGATCCAGCAACCTTGCTGGCCAAGGTAGCGTTGAGCAAGCACGAAGACAAACAGTAGAAACTCTCGCCGTGTGCGGGCGGGCCTTATCTTGTTGAAATGTAAGCCCAGGATGGCGTGATATGAAGGGCAACACAACGGGGCGTAGAATATCGTCGACTCCCCGTTGTGTTGCCCGCTGTTCTGTAAGGGTGCCGCGGGTAAAAACCAAAGGGGTCCTGTTATGAAATGCAATGGCACCCCAGACCATCACTCTTGGTTGTCGGCCCGTATGGTGGAAGACAGTCAGGTTGGTATCCCACCGCTGTCCGGAGCGTCTCCACACACCTAATCGCTGGTCATCGGGGCTCCTTCGAATCTTGACTCAACATTGAAGACAATTCTACTCCAGTGACATTCCAGGTTGAATGTACCCGACACCACTGCAAGCGGGCTTGTCTGTGTACAGAGGTCAATGGTAGTCATCACAAGGGGTGCCGTGAGCTCGGCCCCCCTTTCTCTGAGCCGCCTATGAATGGTCCTTGCGGTCACTGAAGCACCTGTTGCACGTACGACTGATGATAATGATGAATCTGGGGCCTTGAGTACCGCTCTGGCGACTGCTCTGTCCTCACGTTCTGTCGTTTCTCTAGGCCTACCGCTTCTTTCTTGACGCTGTATTCGGGCATGGTACACCCATTCCTACCAACATCGTCCTATAGTGGCATCGCTCCTATCCAAATGTCGAGCGAGCCGATTAGACCAACCGGCTTCTTTGAGCCCAACTATACATCCTCTCTCAAATTCTGACATCCAGGGCCTGATTTTCTATTAGGCCCGGTAGGCTCGGGCCTAGGAGCCCCCCCCCCCCAAAAAAAAAAAAAAATTATTTTAAAAGAAAAAATTCCAATTAATTTTTTTTTAAATTATTTTACCTTTTTTAACAGCAGTTTTTTTTTATAAATCCTTTAAAATTTGATTGATTGGTTCATCATATGTATAGTTAGTTATATGTATAGTTCATCATATGTTATAGTGTATATAAGGGATAAGTTTTTCTGGTTGCATTGTATTGGTGTTTTAATGATGAAGTTAACATGTTGTATTGCCTTTTTGTTATTTGATAATGTTCTAGGCTTCTACGCTTCAAATAGCCAATTCTTGGTAAAATGGTTTTTTCACAATGATTCATGATTTTTTTTGAGTCAATTTTGGAAATTTTATGCCCACATCAGTGTTAGGGGGGGGCCCCATCCCGAGTTGTGTCTATAGTCAAGAATTTTCTAAATCTGGCCCTGCTGACATCTGCGCATATTGTTCGCACACCTTTATGCGAGGCATAGTTACTGTCTACCTGAGTACACGGAATGAAATTCGCAAAGAATTTATGACCTGGAATCGAAATTTCTCCTATTTCATATCCTGCCAGTTGCGTAGTTAAGATTCGTTGCAGCGTCACATGTTCATTCATTGGCTGCCAAACTTTAAAATTTTGCATTTTCCGTCGAAACCTGTATGCATATCAATTTGTGTCCAATTTGCATTACCCCTTCTTGGTGCACTTTTTTTTCCTTTTTTTGGTGTGTGTGTGTCTGTCTAAGAGTGTATTTATCATTGAATGGAAAAAATTATGACGAGCAACGTGAAGCTAAAAATTTTATATATTATTTTGAACAATTTTCAACAATTATTTTGATAACTGTACAAAATGCATCTCGAATTATTAATACAGTCTCGAAAATGCTGCAAGGTACTCATGAAAATATAGAGAAATACGTTGAGATGCTTTCATCACTCCTAACCCAATTCCAGAACTAAAGGACTAATTGGGAGTTTGTTAAAATCGATGCCCTTGAGTTATCAGCTCTATGGAATACTGAACCTTGTTTTCCCCAAAAAAGATTGCGTCGTGTGAAAAAATTCTTTGATGAATTACAAGTAGATGAACGTATTGAAAACAGTGAATAATGTGTTCAAAGTCGAGGTGATTTATAGAGTAATGGATTTAATAATTTATCAATTAACTATTAGATTTAAATCCTTTCCACAATTATGTACACTTTTTAAATGTCTATCACCTGCATAGCTCGTCGAGTCACCTGATAAAAGTATCTTGGAAGGATCAGAATTGTTACAATCGGCATATCTTTCATTTCACCTAGTTTGGGACCTCAACTGCTTCGATTTAAAATGTGCTTTTATATTCAATTAAAACAAATTGCTTCTATACGAAGTTGCTGAACTACTTTTAATTCACACCACAGCCTGAAGTAGCTTCTCTGACAATATTACAGAATGCATGATTTTTTAAACTTTACCGGTGACGACAGCGAAATCAGAACGAAGTTTTTCAAAGCTGAAATTAATCAAAACATATTAAAGAAGCAACATGTCAACACCGTCTTAGCCCTTTGGCCACGATATCAAATGAAAGAACAATAGCTTGTCAACTTGATCTGGAGAAAATGAGTTAGCGACTTGCAAACGAGAAAGCTAAAAAACAACAATTTTGAAGGGTTTTTTTTTATGTGTAAACTAAACACGCTGAAATACAATTTGTCAATAGAGTTTATAAAATATGAAGTAAATATTTGTGGGTACTCCGTACTTAAAGAATTATAATTTGTTTTATTATTATATTCATATATTTATTAAATTGAATTTCTTATTGTTGAAATGTCTTGAATTTCAACAGTTAAAGCAAGTATGTACAGCGAGTTAGAATTTACAGTTAGATATGTCAGGATGGCTTCGGGTTCACCGACAGCACGACCTATCGAAGGCCTCTCGAACCAGGAGAGCGTCTCTCTCACACTCAAAAACAGATCTCATCTCCGTGGACTATGGCGCATTCTCGCTCAGTGGTACTGTAACGTCTTTAAATGTCTGAAAACTTTTTGCTCAGGTATAGAATAGGGTGTTCTTCTCCGTTTTCTGACTCTTGGCTCAAAACTACTCCTATTCCTGAATTCGAAGCATCGGTTTGCAAGATAAATTCACGATTGAAATTTGGGGCATGTAACACGGGTTTATCCGTAAGACTCTTTTTCAATGCGCGGAACGCTTTTTCGCATGCATCAGTCCAAAAAATTTTGGTCTTTTTAGCTGTCCCTTCTACGCATCTGTCAACGGAGTTGCGAGTACGGAATAATTGTTTATATACCCTGCTGTAATATCCGGCTAATCCTAAAAACGCATGGATTTGCGTCTTGGTTCACGGCGTCGGGAAACATTTTACACTCTCAATTTTTGCTTCCGCTGGGGTACGCGCTCCATTCCCAACGATATGACCAAAATACTTTACGTGGCTTTGCGCGAATTCACACTTAGCGGGTTTGATTTTCAAATTCGCCCTTTTTATTCGCTCTAGAACTAAACTTATATTTCAAATGGGCTTCCCAAGTGTCGGATAATATAGCAACGTCATCTAAATAGAGGACGGCAAATCTTCCATTTCTTTTAATACATCCGACATAAGTTTACTAAAGAAAAATGGGGCATTCTTTAAACCGAAACTCATTTTTAGACAGCTGAAAGTTCCGAATGTTGTACAGAACGCAGCATATCGTTGCGCCTTTTCGCTTAAAGGAATCTGCTAGTATCCCTTAGCCAAATCCAATACTGTAATGTATTTAGCCGATGATACCTTTACCACTCGCTCTTCGATGTTTTGAAAGGCGAAATACTCCGTCCTAATGATTTCATTCAGCCTTCGGTAATCTACGCATGGTCAAGGGTCTTTACCTGGGACCTCTACTAAAATTAACGTTGAGGTGTAATCCGACTCACCTACTTCGATAATCCCTAACCGTAACATTTTTTGGATCTCTGATTTTAATATTCAGTTTGTCTCTGTGAAGTGCGATAGGCTTTTGATCTTATCTGTTTATCGCTGATTAAAGTAATGTCGTGTTCTACTAAATTTGTGGTGCCAGGATCATTGGAAAAACACGAAGCAAACCTATCCAATACTTCTTTTAATTGGTCGATTTGACCAGCTGTCAAATTTTTTTCTAGCTTACTAAGTCTAACTAATTCTCGAAAATCAAAATTCGTAGGATTGTTTTCTAAATAAGGGATATCTAAATCGTGATCTTCTCTCATTTCAAGATCGCCTTCATAACTCAACAAATTTACATGCTCGGGTCTAGTGTGATAGGGTTTTAGCATGTTAATATGGTAAATTTGAGTCCTAACTTTCTTACCAGGAATTTCTACTACAAAATTGGTTTCCGATATTTTATTCATAATCTTTCCCGGTCTTATCCAATTCAATGAAAGCTTAGTGGGCCGAGTCGTCTCCAAAACTAAGACTAAATCTCCTTCCATGAACTCCCGTTTCACTGCATTCTTATCGTACCAGACCTTTCTTTTCCCTTGCATTTCCTCTACTCGCGTTATCGCTAATTCTCGACATCTTTTCAACCGATTTATTAAATTAAAAACGTACTCTGTTACTTAGTCACCTTCAGGGGGTGGATCTAACCAACGTTCCATTAGCAAGGTTTCAGGGGTTCGTAAGTTCTTACCATATACTAATTCAGATGGTGTATAGCCTGCACTTTCATGTACTACAGTACGGAGAGCTAATAAAAAGGCTGGTAAATGTTTATCCCAATCCGCACCTGATTCAAGACATAATGCCCTCAAAAGTCTTTTTACAGTTCGATGAAAACGTTCTACAGGATTACTTTGCGGATGGTGTACAGAGCTATGTTGTACCTTAATGCCGAATTTATCAAAAAACTCTGTAGTTAGGGTCGAAGTGAAAGAAGTTCCTAAATCACTTTGCACTTCGCGAGGAAATCCTGTACGGCTAAAAATATTTAATAACCCTTCGGTTATTTTAACTGAGCTAATATCTGCTAGCGGAATCGCTTCCGGGTACTTAGACGTCATGCATATTGCAGTCAATATGTAACGGTGTCCCTCAGTGGTCAAAGGTTAGAGACCACACGTGTCAATATTAATTCTACTAAAAACCTCCTGAATCACCGGGACCAGTTTCAATGGAGCCTTTTTCTTTTCGTTCGGACGCCCTGCTCTTTTACATTGGTCACAACTACGCATGAACTCGTCCATGTCTTTATAGTAATTCGGCCAATAAAAATATCTAATCAATTTATCTTTTGATTTAGTTCCACCTAAATGCGCTGACGTGCCTTCATGACACAGCGTTTTTACCTGATGTCTCAATGCCTTTGGAATTACTAATAATTTAGTGACATTTCCAAAACGATCTTCGCGATTCCGAACTAAAATTCCATCGATGATCCAATACGTTTTATCTGCTTTTCCTGCAATTGGTTCGCTTACTCGGCTAACTAATTCTTTTACTTTTTAACATTTTTCTGCGCTTCCAAAAAACCTTTCTTATCTACCTTTAAGAGGTCTAATTCTGGAGCTTCTGCCTCCAACGCTGGAATTACTATTGGCTCTTCCGTTTCTATCCGAGTGCTATATTCCGGTTCTTCGCGATTATCTACCCTTAATTCTACCGTACTTTCCGTATCTCGTTTGATTCGCGACCAAAAGATCCTTCAGAGCTACAAAATTATCAACTTCTAAACCATCTAGCCATTCTCGTAACTAGTACTGCAACTCGAACGCAAAGTCCTTCCAGGTTGACATGGGATTCTTTTGAGGGGATACAAATTTCTGGCGAAAATACTCCGGGTTTAATTTGTAACGGGTTAAGAGGGTGTTTTATATGGTCATAATTTTCCGCGGGAACTGGGAACTGGATAATCCTTGTGGGATTCTTAATTTTTCTAACTTAAAATTTAATTTCTATTCTCTGGCTTTTAACTCCGCCTCCCGTTGCAATTTTTCCTTATGTAGGGCCTCTTCCCTTTCCCAATTATGTATACGAGTTTGCTCTGCTTCTCGCCTTTCTAATTCATCCTGATTCGCCTTCAAAATACGCTGGTATGATTCAGCCACGAATTCGGGATTATCATTTTCTTGGCCTGTAACCAAAACCTTCAATTCCATTATTGTTTCGCTTCCTTTTATAGGAATTTCCAACTCATCAACCAGTTTTACTAAATCTTCTTTTTCTCCTTTGCCTAAAAACGCCATTGCTATCCGTTAATTTACCAATTTAATAATAATAATAATAATATCTTGTAAGTTAAAAACCCAATAGAATCAGTACTATTAAAATTACAGAAAAATAAAAATCTTTCACCTTAATTACTTTTTTTAGAGAAAAGTATTTAACAATACAACATGAACTTCTTTAAAATAAATATTAAAAAATAATTTTACAAAGAGAACAATTTATCACATACACTCTTTAAACAAAACAATTGAATCTCATTTTTATTATTTCTCTCTAATCTCATAAATCAAGAAAGATATTTCCGATAGGTCTTTAAAATGTTTGAATATTTTAAGAATTTTAACTACAGAATTTTAAGCAATAACTTCTAGAATTTTTGGAAATAGACTCACCCCGTTTTGCTTGAATCTTTTATAATCCATAGGCAGAACACAAAAATAATCTTCAGCCCTTAGGCCCACAATAACACCACACATTCACTTCACTGCTCCGAAAACCTTTTCAGAGACAGAATCACATAATTCCTTTCTCCTCCGCAAATATAGGTCAAACACCCTTTCTGTTCCTCACCCACACAGGAAAACAGAACAAAACGGGGAGAGATCAGCTGTACTGTTAATCTCCGACCTGAGGAGACGAAACTTGCAGACGAAATCTAAACACTCGTTCCTCGCACTGCACGAGAATGATACAACTTTTCGAAACCACAGGAATAGAAAAATTTTCTTGCTTTCCCTTCCTTCTAACAGCACAGCACGGCGGAAAAATCTCTTTTCGGCCCCCGGCACACTGAGTTATCTCGTAATTTTCTCTTTTTCTTACTGGCGTAAATTTTCGTGAATTTCTCACAATCACAAGCTTCCACAATTTTCTTACTGGCGTAAGTTTCCGTGAATTTCTCACAATCACAAGCTTCATCAATCTAATTTTCTTGCTCCAGACGAATTTCTCGCACACTTTCTCCTAACGAACTCTAAATACTGCCGTATTCTTCTTCTGACAATAGCTAAATACTGACGTATTCTTCTTCTTCTCTAACAATATCTAAATACTGACGTATTCATCTTCATCTCTAACTAACTCTAACTCAATTAACCCTACACTTCTGACACCAAAGCTGACTGCTGTACCGTAGTCAATAATACGACAAGCCTTTCACTTCAATTACTTTACTACGATACGTTAGACATACTACAACTACAACAGTTAAAGCAAGTATGTACAGCGAGTTAGAATTTACAGTTAGATATGTCAGGATGGCTTCGGGTTCACCGACAGTGCGGCCTATCGAAGGCCTCTCGGACCAGTAGAGCGTCTCTCTCACACTCAAAAACAGATCTCCGTGGACTATTGGGGTCTTCTTTTATATTGTCGCCGAATTCAAAGGTTTTCTCCGGCGTTTGAAGTGCTAGTAAGTGTTCAAAGTTTATGGGATTCCACATGTCACTATAGTGTCAAAAATCTCAAAAGCCCTCGAACCACTCTGGGATTTATGCGTTCTATAACGTCAGAACCGCACATTGCACGAACTTTATGGCCTCTTATCCTAGAGTTTGTGAGGCCGCCCAGATTAACAGTTCGCCGATAGATGACATGCCAAGGAGTAGGAAATAGGTCATCACATATTTATATAATTACAAATTTCGTGTAGTAATGGAGATAATGTCACACCGTCTTCTAGTTTTTGAAATTTTTTTAATTATTATTACTATTTTTATTTATTTATATAACCTCTTGTTTCACCCATTGTTTAAATTCTCCATTATCATTTAAATTAGCCATGCCACATTGGTTACTCGCACTTGTTCTAGTTAATTAGTTGATTTTTCAACTAATTAATTTATTCTTTCTCCCTCAATCATTGTCAACACTATTTGTAAAGTTGAGAACGGTTAATCTTATGTCACATTCTAACCTTGATACTGAGGATAAGGAGCTTTTGCTCCCTGGTGCCTCTATAGTGTTTTATGTCAATGTCAATGTCAATGTCAAGTTACGTCAACATGGCTAAAGAAGTTTCACCTACAATAAAACAAATGTATTAAGAAGTAAACGTTCGCCATGTAAATGAATCGCTGTGTACCTAGTTATTGATATATTGAAATCACACATAATTAAAATGGAATTAGCAGCAGCGACGTGATTAGACAGAAAAAAACAATCGCTGTGTTTTAGATGAATACATCCTTTGTTTTACATCCCTGAACTGATCGACAAAAGATTTCTTATTTAAGAGTGGCAACAAATTAATCCTTGATTGTGATTTTCAGTGGGAAGTTTTTGTTTGATTTTTGTAAATTTGGGTGTATTAATTTCTGTCTATTGTACAGTTTTTACGCATTGTTATGGTTCTGGATGATATTTCTGTGACAAAAAAATATTTATTTTTTTTTTCTTAGAAACACGTGAATTTTATCACGTGATGAGGCATGGCGAATGGCAGTTCAGACAAATACTGTCTTGGTGGTGGTTGCTGGCTGTCGCTCACGCTCTTCGATGAGTGATAGAGTTCTTGTTGAATTGAACTCGTAAATGCTACTATAGCATCCAGAATAACTACAAGAATCATTAAATATACAGAATTTATAATACAGTTGACCACAAATCTAATTTCAATTAAAAGTCCTATCACAAAGATATTTTGGGGGTCATGTGATGCTTCTCCGCCAATAGGAGAACGGGATTGCAACGGGCTCGCGAGTATCATACTGCTGATATGAGAGGCCATTGTTGCCCTAGGGTAACATAAATAATTTTAAATCTGTTTTAATAATGGAGTTTAAAATTGGTTATTATTATTTAAGACGTGAGTGTTGTTTACAATGTCTGGAGAAGTGGAACTACTGTTGTATTTTTCAATTATAATAACTCATAAACTATGCTTACGCCGATTTTAGAGTGGTTGTGGAAATTCAAGGACGTTGTTTGTGAAATCCACAGAAGTTACTTAAGGTGCCCCCAAAATATACATGTAGACACAAAAGATCTGCAGGTAATGATTTATGAATAATTTTTATGTTGATATTCATAATTTTTGAGTAAACCTTGTATTGACTAATTATTACCGGATTAGGCCTAGCGTTACTAGCTTTTGAAACCTGTGTTTGGAAACCGCCATTTTCATAAGTAATTTTTTATCGGTCTCCACATGTAAATTACATAATTCGTGATAAGCATTACAGAATTCAATCGGTAAATTAAATCGAGTCGGATCTTCCAATTTCTTAGGATTTCTCGCGGTGTCATACAAATATTTGAATTCCCTCTGTTGTGTTCTATTTTTGACTAAAAGCGTGTGCTCCGATGTCAACTGTCTAATGTGAAAACTCGCTTGATAACATTGTAACACCGGACATTCAGTTATAGAATTGCATACTTTTCATATGATGAAATACATATTTGTCATCTTTGAATCAATTGCAAGCTGAAATTATGAATGATAACTATCTAATTTTGCTCTTACTACGTGAATCTATCTTTATGAGTGCAGTTTGTATATAATGATAAGAGGGAGTAAATTTACCCCTATGTTATGTTATTGCGTTATTTATTAAAGAAAATACATATCAGACATAAAGGTAAGTTGCTGTGTTTTACAGTCATTCAAATTGTATGTGTAAAAATGCATATAGTCAACTAAGTGCTTTTTAAGGTGTTTACTTTGATTTCCGTTGCATCTGTTACAAAATATTTTTTTGTATCCTTCAAATTTACCTGTTTTGTGAAAGATATTTATTTCTGCCGTTAAATATGTGTTCGTAACTCAGATAAACCTGATATTAATTATATTAGTTTATTAATGTCTGCAACTCCGGTCGGCTAAATTTGCACATGTAAGTTTTGAAATAAATGAAATGACCGTTTAAAGTTTATGCATGAATTATTTTATTGATTTTTTCTAAAAGTGCTTTTTCCCTATTTTAGGTAGTCTATCTGACCATCAATAACTGGTCATTTTAGTTTATATTATCCTAAAACAGATATTTTAAATTTTCAGTTTTCATCCATTCTTTATTAACTTCAATATAAGAATTAATGCTGAGAATTGTAATAAGAAAAGATTTTAAATAATTTTTGATCATGGAAATAAAGTAGTGAGATTTTTTCCTGATATGAATTTGTTACTCTATTAACTGGATTAAAAAAATTTTAATTTTGTAAAATTGAATTATTTGTGATCTAAGTCTGAAAAACTGTTTAGTGAGAAAAATAAATTTTTTTAAAAAATTTTGTAATTGAGTAAGAATCAACATTTTATAATATTTTTAATTGTTAATGGAAATTTTTTTATTAAGATTTTGTATTTGTTATAATGTATAAAAGCTATGAAGGACAAAACAAATTTTTCCCTCTGAAGCCATGAGGTGAAAATTATCGAGCATATTTAAAATGAATTTGATAATAATTTTTAGTTCTCTGCTTGTATTTTACAGGAATTTGACGAGTTTTCGTCGAGAAGTTTTGTCTTACATAGCTTTTTAAAGATATTCCGATGTTCTTATATTACATACTAAGATAATAAGATGAATGCTTAGTGATAAAATGAGGTAAGTTTAATTATATCAAATTAGGATATTAAAAACATTTTCATTTTAATTTTAAATTTAGAAAGCAGACACTCATAAATTTATTATCATAAATATCTATGATTTTATAAATATATATATATTATACACTTTTTGCATTATATTTCAAATTCTGCATGGTGGGCATATATTCCAAATATAATATGCATGCTAATATTGAATGATTTTAAATAATTTAGGGTAACAGAAAAAATGTATATATATATATATATATATATATATATATATATATATATATATATATATATAAATATAAATATACATACACATGTATTTATACATGTTTATGTGTGTATGTATATGCATAAATATATATGTATACTTATGAATACACACATGTGTATACATATGTATGTGTGTGTGTGTATATATATATATATATATATTTCTGCGCACGTAAATAAGTGTGTATATATTTTGTTGAATTGTGTAAGTATTGACACACAAGGCCAATGAAGGTAGGAATTCAGTTTGTTTATTGAATGAATACAGTTTATTATGTGTTGAAAAAAAGTATTTTAAATAGAGGTGTGTTATAAAATAATATATTTACTTAAATTGCTAATGCTCTGTTTGTCCTGGGATACTATGGACAAAATGTTAAAATCAAATATGGAGATTAATTTTTTGCTTTCATATGTATTCAGCTGTATGCATCTAAGTAATGATTTTCAAAAAATAACTGTGATCTCTGTGTGTGGGTGCATGTCTTGAGGACCAGCAGTTGGGATCTGCTTTGTATCCAAGATAATATAGTTTATCCATTATGTAATGCTCTTAAGTTAAACTGAGATATGGGTATTTCTATTCATGTAAAAAATTAAAAAATGCTATTGTAAGAATAATTAGTAATATATTATTTCATTCATTTTTATGCGTATAAAATATAGTAGTTTACGGGTTTATTCTTAGTTGAACTTTTCAGGTTTTTGGACAAGAGTAAGGAAAAGGTCATTATTTTCATACTTAAAAAGACATTTTCCCCATGCCTTTCAAAGGTGTCTTTATTAAAAAAAAAAAAAGAGTTCAGTTTTATATTTTCCTTTTTACTGATAAAATTATGATGAAAACTGTTGGATATATTTTATCAGTTCAAAAAAATAAATTTGATTTTTCTCTGCTGATATCACTAAATAATTTTCGTACCGCAAATAAAGTACCTGTTTAATTTCATTTGACGTATAACTATTTTTTTTCTAGCTAATTTTAAATTTTTTGAAAAGGCAGGTAATTTTGTAAATTGATAATTTGTATGACAGACATGTTTGTTCAGTTAAGTTTCATAGAAAAACTGGTACTATAAAATGATAGGTAACCCAGCAGTGATAAATAAATCAATTTCTGAACTTCAGTAGTAATTTTATTTTCTATTTAAATAATTAATTACTTGTTATGTGGAAGCTCTGTTTTTTATTCTTGTGAGTTACTTATATGAAGTTGTTATTTTATTGGCAGTCAAGTTTATTGTTTAGAAAATTACCAATTTTATAGCATCACAAAGTTTGATGTACCTGTGAATTGTCATTATAAAAGGGGTTTAGTCCCAGATCTAAATGGAAAAAAACTGTTGAATATTTATATACTGTTAAGTTCACCTGACCTTTAAAAATGAGTTATTGAGAAAATGATGACTTTATCAATAAATTTTTTTGATATTATTATTATTATTATTTTAAAAATATAATTAAGCTGCTTTAACAGTGTTCACATGACTTTCTTTCTTCTAAAAGCTTATGAATTGATAAGAAGGATGGTTAATAATTCTAGAACTATTTTTCGTAAACAACCCCCCCTCCCCTTTAGCCCATAAAATTTAATCTTCATGGAAATGGCTGTGGTTCTGACTGGCAGTTATTAATTTGTCAATCATCTTAAATGTGAACAAAGTTATTTTGTTTTTTTTATTTCCAATGGCACATTAAAAGACAATTGAACATCGAAAAGACAACAATATATCTATAAATGAAAGCGAGCAATTCAGTAGCGTTCCTAGATTGATGCCCGAGGAAGAGCAGGACATCTGGACAGATGAGGCAAGTCCATTTCATCGTGAAGATCACACAAGGTACAAAGAGGGTCAGGAACCACGTTGATGTGACATAGATGTTTACGCAGGCAGTTGTGGCCAGATATCAGACGAAACATGGCGACAGATTTCATCTTAGGCCACTGAGGGACATTAAGAATCTGATTAAGCCATGGTTTATTAAGGTTGCGATTTTTGAGTTCTTCGCGAAAAGAATCCCTGAAGATGTTCTTTATTAGACATTTGATACTATTAAAAGGAAGTCTGGGATTAGTTCTCTGAAGGACAGAGGCCCCCTTCTTTGCCAAGAAGTCAGCCGCCTCATTTCCCTGGATTCCGCAGTGGGCCGGAATCCACTGGAGAACTACTGTCTTATTACTGGCAAGCCAGTTGAGGAGATTTAAGCAATTATCGATGCTTAAAGTTCGGGAGTGGCTGGGTGCGTCAATTGCTTGAAGTGCGGCCTTTGAATCCGATAGTAATACAACTTTCGAAAAGGAGTCCAGACGAGGCCGTAGTTGTGACAGGGCCTGGCAGATGGCCGCGATCTCACCATCGAAAGCTGAGCTATGGATACCCACGGGAGTATAAAGGCAAAAAAGTTCACAGTAGACACCAGCACCGGCGTTAACACAACTGCTCACTCTGGAACCATCAGTATATATTCTTAACCATTCCTCCTCAGGGTAAAATGATTCCATTGTCTCGAGAGCGAGAGTTCTTAACACTATGTCACTAGTCTCCGCTTTAAAGACATCATTAATCAGTTCTAGGTGGATAGAAAATCTCTTATCAACAATGGGGCTGATGAGGGGAGAAATGTTCAACCTCGTAATTCAAATCTAGCTTAGATCTAATATCAGCAACTCCCTGGCTAAAACCATTTTGTGATTCAAGTTTCTCCCACAGCCTAGAGAGTCCTGGTTCCACAGGGACAAACACCCAGGGATTCTAAGTATTCTCTCTCAAAGGAGAAGGGCTCTTTTTTGAATAATCATCTTGAATGGCCTGTTATCAGTGCTGAGCAGCATACGGTTTATGGGTGTTGTCTTCACTGCCCCCGTAATCAATCGCAGAGCCTGATTTTGAAAAATCTCACAAAGGTGAAAAACTTGCTCTGATCCTGTAATCAGTGGCTTGCAACAGTAAACAAGAATAGGTAAAATATACGTTTTGTATGTAAAATTCAAAGTGGCTCTTGAACAGCCCCATTTAGAACCCGCTAATATTTTTAAGAGATTAAGTCTTTTCATAGCACGTCGGATGATGTCCTCCACATGAGACCTCCATGTAAGTTTTCTATCGAAAATTACACCTAAGTATTTAAAGCCATGAGATGATGGAATCTGGCGACTTTTGTATTAAATTTGTGGATGGAAAAGTTGATGTGTGAGGGAAAAAGACTCTACAAATGTCTTATCGAGGTTAACTTTCATACTAATCAATTCTGTCCATTTTTCAATAACTAACATAGACTAACATAACTAGGATATTAGAGTGTATGCCAATGTTTGATAACTTCGCAAGTAGGCCCTCTCTCCATACGAGATCGTAAGCAGACTTTTGGTCAATGAAGACAGCGGAGAGAATTTGCCTCTTATCCAAAGCATCCTTTATATTTTGACTAAGTAATGAAACATGCTGGCTGGTAGACCTAAATTTCCTAAAGCCAGCCTGTTCATCTTCTAGGATCCCTTCGGATTCCAGATACCAGTTCAATCTACTCATGATGATTCTCTCCATGGCCTTGCAAAGAATGCTTGTTAGTGAAATAGGTCTATAATTACTCACAAGGCCGGGATCTTAATCTTTTTTATGTATAGGAATAATAGTAGATTTACACCATTGAGAGGGAAATTTTCCCGTGTACCAGATTAAATTGAATAGCTTTAAGATGGTTTCACTGGCACGAGGGCTCAAATGTAAAAGAAATTCTGCAAAGATACCGTCCTCGCCCAGAGATTTTCGTGGTTTCAAACACTTCAGTGCTGACAGCAATTCACTTCAGTGCTGACAGCACCGGAAAGTCCGTTTTGGACCTGCCGTATTAACACCACTGTTATTGATGCTTGAAACAAATTTATAAGCTTTTTTGCTGTCCTTATGGAAGTCAAGGCTTGAGAGAAAGTCATTATAGGTGGTACGTTTCTCTTGCAGAATAGTTTTCTTGAAAAGCGCAGCCAGTTTTCTCCAATTTTGTACACCAGAGGGGTGACCGGTTAATTCAGCCTTTCGCCTGAGTCTGTCTCGTTTCTTTTTAAGGTCTCTCAAATTCTCTGACCAGAAACATCTATAGTTCTTTATCTTGCCCCTAGGGATGCTTTTCCCAGCACACCAAACACATTTTTCTCTTATAAATCTATATAGAAGCTCAATATTTTGATTAAAATCAATGACATTAGGCTCCATTTCTTTATCCAAAAGAGACTCATAAAGTCTCCAGTTTGCCCTTCGGAAGTTCCAGGAGATCTTTGATTTTGGTCTACAGTTCCGCAAAACAGAGAAACCAAATATGGCCAGAACCTGTCGATGACATGAGCCAGGATCATCAAGCACTCTTCGTCTACACATATGGCCAATATCAGCGGATACCAAAAGTAGGTCTGGCGTAGTACCTGTACTATTATAGTGCAGGTACGTATGAGGGTCATTTTTGTCATAAATCAAGTTAAAAGTAGAATTGAGTAGATCTTCAACTGCCTCACCGGCTTGGTTCCTGTCACTATATCCCCAAATAGTGGAGTGTGCATTAAAATCACCAAGGAAAATTGATCTTCTAGACACATTGAGGAAGGAAAAGTCTGGATTATTCCCGGGCGGCGAATAAATAGAAAAGATCTTAAAGTTTTTGTCAAACTTCCAGACATCAAGGAGAGCTATCTCACTTTTGTCTTGGCCGGTACCCATTTCTCTAATTCTAAATTCTGCCGTGAGATCAGATCTAACACCAATCAAAAGGCCGCTTGCAATTTGTCTAGACTTGGGTACAATATATGTCACATAGCCTGTGAAAGGATAGTACTTGGAACCTTCATTAATTAGGTTGGCTTCCATGATTGTAAACACATCAACATCATATGTTTTTAAAGTGTGGTAAATTTCCTGTCTCTTTGCTTCAGACATGCCTATGTGAACAAAGTAAATGATCAATACTGCATCAATATTTGCTAGTAGTACTCAAATTTATATCAACATTTTTAAGACATAATAATGATAGGCAGATATTTATCCTTTGAGCTTGTTGAAATAAAAGTCATCAATAGTCAATCATGTTTACATTCCTGTAGGATTGTTTATCAATGTTGGTGAATTTTTAAGAATTAGTTTCAATGCTTGTGCTTAGAAAACTAATAGAATTCTTTAATTTTTTTTTATAATTTTTGAAAGTTCAGAATATGAAATTAATATTTGCTAAGCATTGGAAAAGGAAAAAAGGAATAATTTTTTTTTTTAACCAATGTGGAGGCACTTATCGTAATTTATCACAGTTTTTGCTGACCATTTTATTATGGTGGCATCATATAGGTGGACCAGCATTACCCCCTATGAAGGGATGACACGAACATTTTAGTGGTGCTTCGCCAGGATTCGATCCAAGCACCCTCAGCATCGAAAGCCAGCATGCTGTATCACGAAGCCACCACAGCCGAATAGAATGTGATGTGTTGAAATTTCTTCAAATGAATGAAAATGTGAGCTGCATATTTGTTGTATGGCTGTTTTGTGTACCTTTTATGATACTTGTTTAAGCTTGAAGGATAACTTTACATCATCAAAGACAAAATGAGTAGAAGTTTTAAAAACGTATGAACTTCTATGCTATTTATGAGCTAATAATTTCTTGAGAGTTTTGCCTCTACTACTCATTAGAATTCTCGCAAAGTTTACTTGGAAAGTTATGATATTGTGTATACTTTATTTTTTCTATGAGGATGCAACCAAACCTAGCCCCGATTCTTTATTTTTAAACTTATGTAATGTATGATAAAGTTATTTTTCATTTTAATAAAATAAAGGTTATGAAACATTGAGCAAGAAATATGATGCATGTGGTTTGAAGTTATGAAAGAATTGGTGGTATAAATAACATACAACTCTCTCTCCAGCTACAGTCTGTAATAAAATTGCGACTTATGTTTACTTACTGCTACTTACGATGTATTAGCAGTTTTAGTATGGCTTCTTAGTTTAAAAGTCCAGTAATCTTATATGTGGTTCATTGGTATTCAGTTTTCAATCATTAACAAAATCCTGTTAAATAATGTCAATGAATTTAATTGTTAAATTGCCGGTCTAAAATATTGAAAGTATGTTATATATGAGGGGTTTCCCACTTACAAGTGTCCAAGGGCCGCAATAGAAAACACCTGTCTAGTGGCGGGCCACAATTTAATCAGGACCATGCCCAGGACTTTTTTTCTTCAGGAGGGGGGATTTGGAGGATATGTGTATAGTTTGTACTATGGAATTTTTAAAAATTCGAGGATGAACCTCCAACAACGACCTTAATTATAACTGGCTAACTTTCGTTAAATTACACAGACACACACAAAAAAGTCAAATAAGAAGTGGGTATTTTAATATCATTAATTGCATATTTAAAAAACTTCCATACTAAGATTATTTTAGTTGTACAGACATCTACATAAATCTTAAAAATTTCAAAGAGAGAAAAAAAACTTACATAAAAGCACGCAAAATGTTCAGTGAGAGAATTGAGGGCTGTCTGCTGCGGCTACCAAAGTAAGTTTGTTGACCTCAAGCTCTGATGAGAGTCTTAGGAGATGGAGTTGTAAAGAATCTGTTAGGCGTCTTCTATTGTTGTTCTTAATAAATTTTAATGCAGAAAATACACTTTCGCATAAGTACGTACTCCCGAACATTGATGTAATTTTCTGCCCAAAGTCTCGCAGATTTGGAAATCTTCCTTTTGTTAATTATTTAAAGAAATCTGCTTCCCTTCCCTCGTTTGAAAAAATGTATCCCCTTGTAGGTTGCATAGCTCAAGTTGAAGATGAGTTGGTTGATCTTTAATCTTTGCTTGAATAGGATTACTAAATATCTGCATGCTATTTTTCAACGACTCAAAATCTTTAAATCTACTGTCAAACTCCTCTATGATTTCTTGGACATTTGCAGCAAATTCAGAGAAATCAAGTGTCTCATCATCTTCAATTTCTTCAGCTAACTTCTGACAGTTTATAAAATGAGGAGTGGATCAGGACCCCGAATTGCTCATCACAGATCCGTTGTCTGCTGTCTCATGAGTACTGTAGCGCCCTCTATTGCATAGAATAATTTTATGAAAACTTTGCCTAAGTCTTTAAAACTTTTTAAATGAAGTATTTAATTTTAAAAATTAAATGAAAATCTATGTAAAGAAAACTTTGCCTAAGGCTTTAAAACTATTTAAATAAAATATTTAATTTTTAACATCTATCTGGTGTGCTGACTCCTTTCTCTTTATATAAAAGTAAAAATCGTATTAAATAACCTTTCTAAGCATTGTCATTTCATCTGATTTCTTATTGCTGCATAGGTACATAAAAAAGTGTCTTTCTAAGGTGGATCAAGAAAAAAAAAAAGATAATAACAGGACTTGGTACCCATCTTTAAGTACAGAAATTCCTCCATAATTTTATTTTATATTCACCACATACTTTTGAGTTCATCCTGATACATTTTAAAATTTTATTGCATTTGCAACCTCAGCTACAACTGTTACAACATATATTAATCATTCGTTATGATTTTCTGATGAAGGCCATTCCAAAAATGAAAGCTACTTAATAGCTTCGCCATATCACTGTTAAGCGATTATATTTATTGTTTACAAAATTTATAATTCATATTGTTTACTAGTTTTATTTACATAGTTCAAACAGATCCAACTACAGTGTTTTTTAGAAAAAATACTAACTTTTTTTTCTTATATATAGCTTATAAAAAAAAATTTCAGAATTTTCATTTCAAGATGTCTGGTATATGACAAAAAGAGAAAAAAACTTTTATATTATTCAACAAATTTTTACAGTTACTTGTACCTAAGGCAGTGTGCCTAAAAAATCATAAGTTATAATCATATAATTTATATAGTTATTATGAAATAAATTTATTTTTGGGCCAGAATCCAATTAAAGTTCTATACATTATACATTAAAAAATGCAAATTAAAAATAATTAACTAGAACCAGTTGTTTAAAGTTAATTTTAATTTTTGTATTTTCTAAATTTATTGAAAGAAGTAACCTTTTTCTGCGTCAGTATGTGTTGAATACTTTTCATTTACACAATTAAATGAAAAATAGTATTGACGAACTTGGTAATTTTTTTCCCTTTATTCATATTCATATCTTTTGTGTTAAGCAATTGTTAATTATTCTCTCCAGTAGATGGCGATAGTAGCGTAGCCTAGAATAGGTAAAACTGTAACCGACTTTGTGAGCAATTCGCGGTCCTGATCCACTCCTATAAAATGGACCAAATTGTTTTTCTTTAAGGTAACTTTGAAAATTTTTAATTTATTTCGAAACCCATTTACATGGTCCATTAAATCTGACATCAGCTTGTTTCTTCCCTGGAGATTTAGATTCAGTTCATTAAGATGAGTGGTGATGTCGGTGAGGAAAGCCAATTCTTTTAAGAAATCTACACTTTGGAGCTCTTCTTCCAGTTGTGTAGTATCTGTTGAAACACACTTGTTCAGGAATTATGGGATGTGTTTTCTTATGTCAAAGAATCTCTAGAGACACTTTCCAGCACTCAGCCATCTTACATCATTGTAGAGCAGCAAATTCCCATATTCTGCTTCCATTTCCTTTAAAAACTACTTTTGCTGCCTTTGTAAAAGTGCACGATTTCCACCTCTTATCATATTGATAACTGTTATCATAAGTTTGAAAACTTGATTTGGTTTCACTGACTTTATACACAAAGGTCCCTGATGAAGAATACAATGGATTGTTGGACAAGTTACTCCATTTTCTCTTAGTAATCCAACCAGTCCACCTTTTCCTCCTACCATTGCTGGTGCACCATCCATCACAATTGCTGAACATTTATCAAAACCTCCGATTTTGTTAACTGCTTTTTTCACGGCATCATAAATGCTCTTTTCTTTCGTGGTTTCAGTCATTGGACATATTTCCAATAATTCTTCCTTGGTGGCAAAATCTTCTTGAGTTACAAGTATAAATATTAACAACTGACTTACATCTGTTTGGTCAGTGCTTTCATCGAGGCAAAGTGAGAAATAGGTACTTTTTTCAACTAAACCAATTAATGATTTTTCTACCTGCTCTCCCATATCAATTACTCTCCTCTGTAAAGTTTGGTTAGATAGCGGCACTGAATTAAATTTCTAGGCTAATTTAGCATCCCCAAAAGCCTTTGCCATTTCAATAGCACATTTTTTTACTAAATTGCCATCAGTAAATGTTTTTTTTTTGCTTTAGCAAGCTCAAGAGAAACGGCATAAGAAGCATACAAAGCAGATGATTGACTGTGCGATATTTTGGGAAAAAAACCTGTCTGCTGTTTCACTTTCTTCTTCAGCTCTGAAATCAAGATATTTTGATCTTCTCCTTGATATCTTAGATACTTTTCTTCATGGATTGAATAATGTCTTTTCATATTGTATTCTTTAGGCACTGATACTACTTGCATGCAAACCAAACATTGGAACTTCCCATTATTATTTGTAATTAAGTAATTGCTTTCCAAACTATCATCGTAAGCTCTGTTTTCATTTTCAATCTTGCATTTCTTTGAAATTCCACCCATACTTATGAAATTAATAATTAGAGAACATACACACAGTAACGTTTTTAAAGAAAACCCTATCTTGTAACACGTGCCTTCTTGGTCACAAAAGAAATACACACCTATCTTTTCCTTTCAGGAGAAGAGACTTGGGAGAACCCCTCACAAGACTAGTTTATTTTACTTGAAAGTTGGAATGCAGCGATATGGGGTAGGTATCCTGGGGCTGCTTTAGTTCAGCTTAGTATCCTCAAGAAAACCTGTACCCCCTAAAGCCGGGGAAATGGACAGTCTATGTAGAAATGGGCGGTGATCACATAGCAGGGTTAAGTCTCTTCTCCTGGTGGGAACAATTGAGTCAGCAGGGGTGAAAGAAAACTGGTTATGGCTATGTTTCTGTTAAGGCCATGATAGATGGCGAGTTGAAAGTCCTTTTTATTTTTTCATCAAACTAGATCCAGTTCGTTTTATTTTTAACACATATAGTTTATTATATGACAGAGCACAGCACGGACAAGTACAGGAGACGATATATATTACAGTAGGAGAATAATATTTACAGGAACAAATTATTAACGTAACCTCAACACTCTGAAGCAAATACCAGCTACGTTCGGAGTCTGCAATCACCTTCGAACTCTTCTCTCTAAAAATATATAAGACACGACCGGAGTCTGCAATCACCCCCAGCGTTCTGCCTAGTACCCCTTACCCTACGATAGGGGGTGTTATTCCTTGTTATAGTGACTCGCCTGTCTCTACAGACCCTGGGTTTAAAATAGTCAATGGACGTTCTCGGACAAATAACAAAGGGGAAAGGGAGGAGGGGGGAGTATGAAATAGAACATGAGTGGACACCATACTTTTCATAGAATTCGAGAAAAATCAATCTTTTTTGTAAATAAACAACATTTGAAAACAATATGGATTTTTACAAAAACATTTTTTGTTAACTAAGAATATCTAAATTGATGCTGCAAATTATTTTCCTAGAAGTCTTCGCGGGCCGCCAAAAAAAGGCACTGTGGGCTGCATGCGGCCTGCGGGCTACTAGTTGGAAATCTCTATTATATATATACATAAATGAGTGCACATTGCCCATGCACAGTGTTGTTTTTCTACATTCTTGTATGTTGTCATTGCTTGGATTTATTAGAAAAAAATTTCTTTTCATCTAAAGTTTTGATGTTAATTTAATGTTTTGAAGATTAATTATTGACACTCTTGATTTAGTCTTCAGATATATTGTGAATTAATGATTAAATTTTGTAATAAATTGTGTGTCAAGTTTTTACTCGTATTTTAACTTTAAGTTTTCATAAAATAAGTCTTTAAAAGTACTTACATTTTTGATAATTTTTTTTTATTTCTGAATATTTTTGTCATGGATTGGAAATGTTGCTTAAGTCTTTGTAAAATGAATAAAATTTTTAAGTATTAAAAAGAAAATATTCATTTGGGAAATATTTTTGTTTGACATAATTACTTTTGGTATGGACTATTAAGCAATTCGTTATAAACATATTCTAATTTAGAAACTGGAACAAATTATTTTAATTTTCAAACTGATCCGACACTTTGATTTAATATTTGGGTGATTAAGTGTATCAAATCAAAAAAGACTACACAATTGCTTTTTGATTTCATTTGTAGATTCCCAATATCCCTTTCTTGAATTATGGAAGTTATTGTACATAATCACCTTATTATTTTTATTTAATAATGTGTGCAATTCAGCAAATCCAATTTTTCAAATCTAATTTTTTTTAAAATTTGTCATGATGCACATTGTATTAAATAAAATTAATTCAAGTTTCAGACTTATTTGTAAGAATTCAAATAAATCTGTGTTCACTTATATATGTTTACTTGATTATTTTGTATTGACTTTCAGTTATGCTATTTTTTTATTTTTTTCAGGTGATTAAAGTTAATAGCATATGCTCATCTCACAGATTTTATGTCATTTAATATGTGGGAGGGCATAGCTATCTGGGTTAAATGGTGTAATAGGCTTTAATCTTTATGTAGACATTCAGGTTTCTGTAATTTGAATGTTTACAGTTCGAAAGGTGAAGATGAAACTTAGGTGAAAGTAATGCGTAAGTAAAGAAAGAGGTTTACCTTGAAATTTCTTCGGTACATATGTATTGTAGCTGAAACTTAAACCGCTTGGAGAGAAAACGGTAAAAAAGTGCCAAATGGGTCTCTTTCTTGTTTCTAGTGTCGTTCCCGCTATTTATTGTTTTTCGCTATTGGGGCTTTTCGTTCAAAGTTTTGTTTTTGAGCTCTTATTTTTATTTTTTTCAATTATGATAAAAATTAGCTGAATAGACACAAGTGCTTCGCGACGGAATATATTACTACCATTAATTATGTAATTTGGTTCATTTAAATTTACTTAAATAGAAAGTGCTGTTATTCCTCAGAGAAGTTCAAATAAAACGATAGTAATCAATCAGTGTTTTTAAGAGGGGTTTAAGCCCCTTTAAACCCCTTAAATTTTGTATTCCATAGGAAGCTTTTTTAGTAAACTCCTAAGGCCTTATAGGAACCACCGTGCAAACTTTCAGCTACCTAAGGCTTTGTTCCAAAATATACAGTGATCAGTTAGTATTTTATTTTTCGGGATTAGGTCTCTTTTTTAACCCCCTTAAAGATTGAATTCTTTAAAAATGATTTCTTTGTAAACATCTAAGGCAGTGGTGCGCAAGCGGTGGGTCGTGAAAAAAATGAAAGGTGTTGCGAATAGTTTGAATTATAATGTGATTGAAATAATTAAAAATGTTTTAAATTTTCTATAAGTCAGTATTTTTAATGCTTTTATTTAAATTTTTTAATATGTTAAACATTATATGACATTGTTATATAAGGTGTCAAACAGTCTTGCTAGGATATATTGCTTCTATTTGCTTCTACCTATCTACATGAGAATGGGTTTTCAAAATGAGTTATCATAAAAACCATACAATGATGAAGACTAAACGTGGAATATGATGAGGGTACTACTCTCAATTATTTAAAAAAAATATTCAACTAATATAATTCGAGGTCTAGGCTCCCCCTTCTTATTCATTTTTTGCTATTTTAATTTTATGTAAAGAAATGAAGTTTATAACACAGGGCAACAAAAAAAATTTTTTTTTTTTTTGGTGCCTAGGATTTTAGAACTGATTTTAGCTATATTTGGTGCGCTGAATCTAAATATGAAATCAGTTTTTCTCTATCAGCTCATTGATAAATATATCACAGATTTATCAATGTGTTTTTTCTATGCAATACACTCAAGTATGGGGGATTTAATCCTACTTATTAACCGTCTGCTGTCCAGTTAGTTCCAGGAAAATCTGCTAACATAAATAAGCATTGCTTGTCCGGTAATTGTACTGACCTTTAACCCTCTGACGTCCGAAGACCCATTTTGCAACTTACTCCAAAAGACCTTTCGTCCGAGAACGATTGTACTGAAATTTGTCACAGTGGGGTGAGGCCCCACTAGCAGCATCAGGTCATAAAGTATGGTGGGGGTGGTTCTAGACAATAAAAAGTTCGAACCGATAATTTCAACAGATATTTTAACTAGAGTTGAGATTTGTTTGTTAGTTCTCGCATTGCAGAGTAGATCAAAGTAGACCTCGCATGATATTTCTGTTTAGGAAAGAGTTGTTATAAAGGTTTACCTAAAACGTACTGTCTTGTAGATTGTTGTATTTGTTTTGTAGAGTGGAAATAAAATGAGTTAAAGTAGAAGAACTTGTGTAAATTATCCTGATGTGTTTTGCTACATATGCGGAGAATACACGGTAAAAGAAAACAGAAAAACTGTTAGTAACTTTTTAAAGAGAGCTTATCTTGGATACTTTGGTGTTAGGCTTGGTGATCAGGATAAAACCTGGGCACCGCATCTGGTCTGTAAAACTTGTACAGAGCATTTACGACAGTGGACTACCGGGAAAAGGAAGAGTCTTAAATTCGGCTTACCAATGGTTTGGAGAGAACCCCAAAACCACTTCGATGACTGTTATTTCTGCCTAGTAAATATTAATGGAATCAAACGGAAAAATAGTAGCAAATAGACTTATCCGGATTTAGTCTCTGCAAGACGTCCTGTCCCTCACTCAGAGGAAGTGCCGATCCCAACGTTTCACTAGCTACCAGAGCTCTGTGAGGACGAGTATTGTCCCTCTGATCACCCTTCTGATACCAATGAAGGTGATAGTGATTATGAGGGGATGTCATCAATTCCTCAACGTTTCAGACAGGATGAATTAAATGACCTCATCAGAGATCTCAACCTGTCAAAAAGAGATTCTGAATTACTGGCTTCTAGGTTGAACGACAAATTTACTGGAACAAGGAACCAACATTATCTTTTATCGTACAAGAGAAAAGGATCTGCTGCTTTTCTTCTCCGAAGCAGACAATCATATTTTGTCACGATCTTAGAGGACTCCTAGGAAAAATGGGTCTTCCTTAATATTTTCCAGATGATTGGCGCCTATTTATTGACAGCTCAAAGCGAAGTTTGAAATGTGTCCTTCTACACAATGGGAAGAAATATGGTTCAATACCAATTGCTCACTCAAAAATGAAATGCTCGAAAATGAAAGAAGAATATGACACCATAGCTTTGGTCTCGGAGAAGATAAAGTATCATGAACATCAATGGGTGATTTGTATGGACTTAAAAATGGTAAACTTTCTCCTTGGGCAGCAAAGTGGCTACACCAAATATCCTTGCTTTGTGTGCCTCTGGGATAGCAGAGACAAAACACACCACTGGGTTAGAAAAGAGTGGCCTAAGAGAGAAAACATGGACGTTGGGGAAAAGAATGTAATTAACGACCCCTTAGTTGGACGAGAGAAAATCATCTTTCCTCCACTGCATATCAAGCTGGGCCTAATGAAGCAGTTTGTAAAGGCTCTTGATAAGAACAGATCATGCTTTGCATATATAGGGGGAAAATACCTAAGTTGAGTACGGAAAAAATTAAAGCAGGAATATTTGACATCCCACAAATAAGACAACTCATTAAGGATCCTGCCTTCGTAAATTCCATGAATGAGGCTGAGCAAAAAGCCTGGACTTCATTTGTTGCAGTTGTCAAAAATTTTCTGGGCAAACACAAAGCTAAAAACTATGTTGAACTGGTAAACGAGATGCTAAACAGTTTCAGATCCCTTGGGTGTAACATGAGCATTAAGGTGAACTATTTACACAGCCACTTAGACCATTTTCCTGAAAATTTAGCAGACACCAGTGAGGAACAAGGTGAAAGATTTCACCAGGATATTAAAACTATGGAGGACTGCTACCAAGGAAGATGGGATGCGCACATGATGGCAGATTACTGCTTGAGTTTAAAAAAGGACTGTTCCAAAATACATTCAAGAATGTCCCGTAAAACAAGTTTCCAAAGTGTTCAATGACTAGTTGGTTTCATCAATGACTTTTTCCTCTTTCTTGCTCTTTGTAATTAGATAAGTACTACTGCAATATTCTCTATAGTTTTTATGTTCCTTTAACATTTTTTAAAAATATAATAATAATAAAAAATTTCGTGTGTATTTTTTTTATTTCATCCATGAATTTTAACTCAAAATAGTGTAACGTATATTTCTCTAAAATGTTATATCTTAGAAATCTGAGCTGCTAGGCAAAAACTAATGCCATATTTAAATTCAGGCATAAAATTCATATGAAATCAGCTCCAAATACCCCGGCACCAAAACCACTGTTGACCAGTGTAATTTTTGATGGTTAAATAAGTAGCTTTTCATTTTGAAAACATGCTCTTATTTTAATTGAATTTTTTGTTAATTTTTAACCTAACTGAAATACAAATACATATTAATATTTCAATATGTAGTTTTGGTCACATGATATTTGGCATGAACAAGTGTGGACTTTATTATTTTTATGCAAAGTTAATAAAAACCCAAAATGTAGTTCATTAATTTTAAAAATAATTTGTAAAAATGTGCTTTTTTCCCCCTACCTTTGGTGAAAATTTTCCTAATTTATTAAAAAAAAATTGCTATGACCAAAAGATGTTAATAAGGGATCGAGTGACTTTTTATTTAAAGAAGGTGGGTTGACCTAGAGTAGCACCACTGATCTAGGGCCTGAGAGCAATAACATACAAAATTTTAACTTCTTAGAAAGTAGGGTTCCAGAGATACAGTGATCTGTTACTCAGTGTTTTATTTTAGAGGTTTAGCTCCTTTTAACCCTCCTAAAGTTTGGATTTTCCAAAAAGATTTCTTAGGGAGCGTTTAATACCTTAGTGGAACTGCAATACAAAATTTTAACTTCCTAGAAAGTATGGTGCTAGGAGTACTTTTTTTTGGGGGGGGGGGGGTGATTAAACCCCTTAAATTCTGTATTAGAAAAAAATCTTAGTAAGCACCTAGGGCGTAAGAACCATTATTCAAAATTTCAGCTACCTACAACTTATGGTTCCAGAAATGCAGTGTATTTGGGGTGCCTTGGGGGTGGGATGGGATGATTAAGTACCTTTTAACCCCTTAAAATTTGTATTAAAATAAAGTTGTGTGCATTTAGGGTTTAAAAGGAACTGCCATTTAAAATTTCAGCATCCAGAAATGGTTAGTTTAAAATCCCCTTATGGTTCCAGAAATATAGTTTTTTTTGGGGGGGGGAATTAATCCCCTTTTAAACCGTTTAAAATTTGTATTTTCAAAAATGATTTCTTAGTGAGCATCTAGGTCTTAAGAATCTCCATTCAAAATTTCAGCTATCTTGTTCCAGAAAAGTAGTTTTTTTGTGGGGGAGGTAAGCCCCTTTTAACCCCCTTAAAATTTGTATTAAAAATAAAAAATTCTTTTCGTGCACTTGGGCCTTCAGAGGAACCTCCACTCAAATTTTCAGCATCCTAGGTCATGGTTCCAGAAAAATTTTATTTTTCTCGGGGGGGGGGGATTAATCCCCTTAATCCCTCTGAAAAATTTTATTTTAAAAAAATATGTGCACCCAGGGCTTAAGAGGAACCATCATTCAAAATTTCAGCTTTCTGGGCCACATGGTACCAGATATCTCTTTTTTTTTGGGGGGGGGGGATCAGGCCCCCTATAAACCCCCTTAAAATTCGGATTTTTAAAAAGATATTTTAGTGAGCACCTAAGTCCTAGGAGCAATCACCATGCAAAATTTAAGCATCCTGAGACTTGTGTTCCAAAGATTTGTGTTCCTTTTAACATACGCATTTTGAATATATTTTGTGTATTTCTGTTTTGTCTTTAGTATGCAATCTTTAATTAGATCTAAAATTACACAGGCCTGCGAAATTGAAGTTTTTGAAAAATACGAGAAGTTTTCGCTGAGTTTTATGTTATTTCGTGTGCTGATTTCGAAAATGACCTCCATATCACATTGAGATTTTTTTAAAAATCGATATCGATATTTTTGCTAAAATCCTATTTGAAAAGGAATTCTGTTGAACAATTTTACATGTTCTATCTGTCAACAGTGGTTTTATCCATTTAAATCTATGTAAAGTAATGGATTCTTGGTGAGGCAAATTGATTTTTTAGCAATCGATTATTTTTTTATAGGTTTAAATGGATGAAAACCACTGCTGCCAGATTTCACGAGCCTCCTCTGATCGAGAGAAAAACAAAAAGTTCCCTTGAGTTTAAACTTTTTACAAAAAATTATGATGCAGTTTCTAGAAGAAAATCATCAACATACTATTTTAATATGTTTTTAATAAGGTAACTTACATAAAATAGACAATTGACCAAGAAGAACAAATATTATGTATGTGTACATGAAAGTTTGAAACAAATTTTAAACTGAGCAAAAAACAAAACAAAACCAAAAAAGAGTTCTATTTAAGTATGCACTCTTTTTCCTTTGAAACCCCCTTTTGATGATGTTCTTTTATGTTCAGTTCTAGGCCTATCTCGTGTTAACATCCAACAGTAGTCGGCGAGCATGTTCTTGTCCCATCTTCCTTGATATTTGCACTCCATATCTTTGATATCTTGGTGGAACCTTTCACCCTGTTCTTCGCTGACTGATCCCAAATTTTCGGGGGGAAAAGTCCACATGTGAGTGAAGGAAATGTATTTTGACACTCATGGAGCAACCCAACGCTTGAAATTCGTCCAGCATATTCATAACAATTGCTTTATAGTCAGAATCCTTATAATTACCCATAAATTTACTGACGACATCTTTGAAGGCAACCCAAGCTTCTTTTTCCTTTGTTGTCATGCTAGTCTCAAATTCTTTATTCTTCATAAGCTAGCGGATATCTAGACCAACAAAGATTCCCTCTTTCAACTTGCCTTCGGATAAACCTGGAAACTTTTTGCACAGGTATTTGAAACAATCGCCATCTTTTGGAATAGCCTTGACAAACTGCTTCATTTCACCTAATTTTATATGCAGAGGGGTAACAATACTTTTTTTTTTGGATCAACTAAGCTGTTCAGAATCACATTCTTGGTGCCTGGTTCAAGATTTTGTCGTTTTGGCCATTCTTTTTTGACCCAAAGTTTTATCATGGCTGTCCCACTCACAAATGAAACATGGGAACTTTGTATATCCACCTTGTTGACCAAGAAGCATGAAGATAACTTTCAAATCACCGCAAATGGTCCAACCGTGGTCAGCATATTTTATTTTGATAAGGACGAGAGCCAGGTTTCCATAGCGTTCTTTTAAATGCACCAAGTGTCCAATTGGTACAGATGCATACCAGCTTCCGTGATGAAGAAGGATAGCTTTGAAGCTCCTTTTTGATGAATCTATAAACAGCCTTTAATCATCTTCATCGTAGGTTATATTAAATTTGCTCATCAATCCGTGAACATCAGAACAATAGACGAGGTTCTCCTCTTCCTCAAAGTACTTAACAAATTCCTTTTCTCGATTCCTGAACCAATAAAAAAAGGTTCCTTTGGCCAATAAGTTTTTTTTCTTTCAATCTTGAGCCCAACAATACAGCTGCCTCTTTCGAAAGGCCTGGATGTCTAATCAGATCATAAAGTTCAACCTGAGAGAAGGGTTGAGTGAATCGCCTCCAGAGGGCTTATATTCGGTAGCAGAGCCTTGAACTTCTGGATGATCCGAGTCTGAAGACTGAAGAGATGACTGGCAATTCAGTTGGAGGCAAAGAGATTATAAATAACACAGGCCTGCGATAAAAAAAAATACAAGGGTTGATAGCTGAACATTACGTATTTTTTGGTGCTGATTTCAAAAAAAGTAATGAAAATTTTCTATCACATCACGTTTTCTTGAAAAATTAAAGTTTACTTGGATTTTTATGAACTTTACCATAATTTTTTTTTCGGCATTGAATATCTTCCCTCCCTGCCTGACCATCATTCTACCACGGTGAAACCTACAAAATACCACTCTGTGACACCTTCCCTGATATTTGCACTCAAGACATGCTCGCAAGGGGGGGGGGGGGACTTCTGGGACAAGAACATGCTCGCTGACTACTGTTGGATGTTAACACGAGATAGGCCTAGAACTGAACATAAAAGAACATCATCAAAAGGGGGTTTCAAAGGAAAAAGAGTGCATACTTAAATAGAACTCTTTTTTGGTTTTGTTTTGTTTTTTGCTCAGTTTAAAATTTGTTTCAAACTTTGCAAATATCCTGGAGGGCGCTGGCCCATCAGTATCCTGGAGGGCGCTGGCCCATCAGGTCCATGAGGAACGGGGTGTATGGCCGATAGAATGTTATCAGGATAAGAGATTAGCAGGATTGATTTTTGCGGTTATACCCACGGACATAGCAGGAACAAAAGTAACAATCATCAGAGTTTTTTTTCGGCTCCCTCGATGTCATAGGAATTCCAAATCGTAAAGCAGTATTCTTTCCTTTGAGCCATAAGCGCAGATCATTGAGACACTGCACACAAACTCTATGAGCCTACGATTTGTCCTGATCTCCGAGTTTCATGCCAAAATACGCAAGATAAAGTTGTTTTACATAGTCTGTAATGCTAGGGAAGGTGTCACAGAGTGGTATTTTGTAGGTTTCACCGTGGTAGAATGATGGTCAGGCAGGGAGGGAAGATATTCAATGCCGAAAAAAAAATTATGGTAAAGTTCATAAAAATCCAAGTAAACTTTAATTTTTCAAGAAAACGTGATGTGATAGAAAATTTTCATTACTTTTTTTGAAATCAGCACCAAAAAATACATAATGTTCAGCTATCAACCCTTGTATTTTTTTTTATCGCAGGCCTGTGTTATTTATAATTGAAATGCTCTTCATCTGCCGATTATTTTAAAAAATTTTTATTATACTATGAATTTTCAACAAGATTGTATTTTTTTAATATGCTGTTGCTCAAAATATTGTTTGCAACTTGTAGTTGAAAAATAAGTTGCCACTGTGAAATTAAGTGTTGGCGATTTGATATTGCATAGTGCAAAAAGCAGCCAAGTTTCAGCTATAATACATAAGTACTATTTCTTCTTGTGGATGCTCGTATCAGATTCTATGTTAACATTTTGTAGAAACTGTATTATATAATAATGGTTGACTGTTAATTTTTCAAATTCTGATATGGTACTGATAAGATTTCCTCTTCTTAAAATGCACTGTTATATTGTTCATTCTAAACCGAATTGAGGGCATGGTGTTTTTATGTAAAGTGGAATTTAAAATTTTATAAAAATGAATTTTTTTTAAAAATTTGATATTTTTTTATAATTTGACTTCCGGATTCAGAGTTGGGGAGGGGGTCTATTTCATTCTTAATTTTTCAGGTCAGACACAAGTTCTTGGCCTAAAAGGGCAAAGTGTAATTTCTCAGAGGAAACATTAAGAAAAAGTAAATAAATAATTAAACTTTTGTTGGAATGGCAATATTTACAGGTTAATGATAGACAATTATTACTTTTATACTTGTCTTAACCCATTAACCGCCAAAACTACAAGGGGTGAATTTTTTTATAACAAATAATATTGGCTATTCATTTGAACATATACAACATTAATTTATGGGTAGAATAACAAAACTGGTCTTAACTTTCGAAAAATCGAGTGTTGCGTTCGCGCAACGTCAGCGGAATAAGAGTATTGACATTGAGTTCAACTGAACTTCTGCAGGGTTTTCTTTGATTTGAGCACTGGGAATTTTTTTAAACTTTGTTACACTTTAGAAAGATAATGATCACTTCACAGGTAATTTATTCATTATAAAGATTTAACTTATTTTTCCTTTACGAAGTTACTTATTTTATCCAGAAAACAGTTTCTATCACGAAAAGTTTCACTACTATCACGATGTAGGGTAACGTGACAAACTTTGCATGAATAAATTGTCTGGCTATGGCATTGTTTACTACGCAGTCTTCTGCTGTCTTCGGACTTCTCAATAAAATGTCCACGTTCTCCACATAATGGCTTTTGCATGCTGAATGTCCTTATCAAGAGATCAGTAAATTTCTTCCTGAGGTAAAGAATAATATCCCGTCGGCAACAATATTCCAATGAACCGTCTCATGTAGGCTTCAGATGCTAAAAAATGGGGGTGATTCTTTTGTTGGGCATATGAGTTTGTCTATTCGACGAGAAGGGAATAAACCTCTGAGCCAAAGAGAAGATCAAAAATCTCTGCACTATTTTTATCTTGTATTATACTTTTCATAGTTCCGATTTGATCTTTTTCTTCATTTTTCGGCTGAGACATATTCAATGGTCCCTTCTTTATCCATTTCAAATCTTCAGTTTTTGTAATTTTTTCGAAAAACTTGTACTGCTTTTAGGAGGCAAAAACTCACACTTCAATTCCGACAGCAGTATCGCATGGTAAATCATCATTGTCACTATTCAAAATATTATCATTTCCTTCTTCATCACTAGCCTCTGCTGTCTGGTAGAATAACAACAATATCAGTTTCATTCTCGTCATCATTATCTGAATCTTCGTCGAAAATTCTTTGAAGAACTTCTTTAAACGTAAAGTATCTAGTTTTAGGCATTTCTATAACCACAGAACGGGGGAAAGTTCCACGGAGTAAAACGTCACATGTGAATAAGGAAAATACCCTTATCCCGCTGACTTTGCGCCAACGCAACACCTATCTTTTCTTCCTCCCCCACCCAAACAAAATCAACCGATTGATGGAATGTTCTGATAAACTTTGACCTTAGCTAAAAATAGATCACCCCTAAAGCTCACGTTTGTCTCCCTATATTTCTTCTGTGAAAAAGACTAGGAGAAAGTTCTCGTTCAAAAATGATTAACTAACTGTCTAAGTTTGGAACTCGTTAATTAATTAAAAGAACAGTTGAAGGCAAATATTTTTCAATTCGATTATTAACCCTACTCAAAAACTACTGTTAATATAAAATTCATTTGATAGCTAAATTTTTATACGCATTTATTTTGACCGTTGCGTCAACGGCACCAGCAGTTAATGGGTTAAAAACTTTTTGAAGATGGGTTTTTTTTTTTTAAATTATCAAAAATGCTAAAATAATCTTGTAAAAATTTTATATCTCTTAACCAAAAAAAAATTAACAATTCTTAACAAAACCACCAATTTTCCTTATTGTTTTCATCGTTTGATATGCTTTATGCAAAGTGATTTATGATTTTTAATTAATGTGTTTCTGGTTTGTAAAATAAATTCCTTTTCACTAAATTGTAATCTATTAACTGAAATATTTAAAACTGTTTTGTTTGTAGATATTTTAAAATGTAGATATTGAAATGCATTATATTATAGTTATTCACAAGAAAAAGAGATGCAAATGACTGAAATTGTTGTTAAATTTATTGAACAATTGTATTGTTTATAAAGGTATATATTTATAAAATGAGATAATTTGGACGTGCAGTTTAATGAGATTGGTCTTGTGAAATAATTTGAAACATAACATGTAGGTAATAAATAAAAAAAAAAAAGCTAATCCGAACTTTTATACTTCAAAGTGGGTGTAAGGACTTCGCCTAAAAACAAGACTGACAGCCTTTAATATTTACATAATGCTTTATTGGCATTCTAGAATAAATATAGGCTAATTTTCAAAGATAAAAATTAAACATTATTGTTGGGAATCATGCAAAAGATTCCATTGAAAAATTAAAAAGAGAGTGAAATTGCGCAGTAGCGCTATATAGAAATGAAGCCAAAAATATTAAAAAAAACAACTTATTAAATCTAACTAAAAATAGGTGAAGAATACTAAGGTATGTGCGTGGAGGTGAGGTAAAAAATCACTGAAACATTGTTAAACTTGAAACGGTTTAATTATCCGTTCCTAAAAATAACAAAATAATAGCAAAATATAAAAAGTTATGTGAGTCCTGCTTAAAACAAAAACACAGCAGACTTTGAAACACGGCTGGCGTTTCCTCTTATCGGAACAGGCGCGGCATCTTCATTCTTCCATCGACGGCGAGTCCGGCGTCGGCAGGGAACGGCACTTGAACGGGAGTGGCAGGCAGCTGAGCAGGCGGAATCAGATTGACGAAAGTCTTGAAAAACCTTCCTTATATTCACGGCGGCTGGCGCGAACGTCCAATTACAGATCGGGCGAAGTACGCATGTACTGATAATATTTGCATGTACGATATTTGCGTACATTTACATTTCGCATTTTGCATAAAATTTAAATACTGATTCGATGCGATACAAATTTAATCTCATACGATTTGTATGACGCGTTACATGTTAAATTCCGTTATGGAAGGCAAATATTTTTAAAGTTAAAATAATAAGATTGTAAAGGAGAATGAAAGGGTGAGTGAATCGTGACAACGATTCACGTAGGCGTTTAACCGATAAGTATTGTTTACAGTATGGCACGGTGTCGGAAAGCTTTAAGCACATGGGGTGAACAGGTAAGGAAATGATAAAATTTTTAAAAATATTCCTAACAAGTGGACCCCTTCAACCTCTGGGGTTAAAGTAGAAGAAAAGGTTAACATAAAACATATAAGACATTTAGTCTAACAATACAATATACACAAGTATTTAAATTTCACAATTTGAAAATTTTTGAAGAATCCAGATAACCATATAGATAAGGGAGAGATAAATTAAATTTTCCCTATTGGAATAGCTGGTTACCATGGCTTAATATCTGAAGACCTGGATTTTTAAATTTTAAATTAAATAATGGTTAAATAAAAAAATTCTTATTAAATAAGTTAACCCTCTCTAAAACTTGAGGTTTAGTAAAATTGTCAGCAGGATTGGCCTTAGTTTTTATATATTTAATTTCAAAGGTTTTATCCAAGACCAAGTTTCTTAAAAAAATGAAACTTTACATCAATGTATTTAGTCCGAACATTTTCGATTGCTGACTTTGAAAAGTTTATTGCGGCTTCATTGTCGCAGTATAATGTAAAATTTTCGAACTTAGTATCAATTAAATTAATTTATTAAACTCCAATAAAATATTTTTAAACCATACCAGCTCCTTTGCAGCTTCAGTCAACGTCACGTACTTCCATCGTTTCAGCTTCCATCGTTGAAAGAGTGACGCTTTTATGCTTGAAGTTTTGCCAAAATTTTGGCGATTCATCAACTAAAAGGAGTATTCCACCTACCGACACTCGGTCGTCTCGATTCGAGGCAAAGTCCGAATCACTGAAGCATTTAATGTCTGGTGTTTCCACTCTTGATAAGTTCAACTTGAGATGTCGTGTGTCGTAAACGTAGCCTAATAACCGTAGTAGGAAGTGCCAATGATCTTGTCCAGGATTTTCTTGAAATTGTGAAAAATTGTTCACAGCATAGGTGATATCCGGACGTGTCTTCAAAACTATATGAAAGGCATATTAGATTCCGATATGGACATTTACTCATTTCGTCGATTTCCTGTTCAGTGGTAGGTTGTTGATTGCATGATAGTATCGTACCCTTTGAGATTTGTAAGGATCTGTGAGGGATTTTAAAATGTTTAAACATGTCATATACCTTTTCAATGTAGTCAGTTTGGTTGATAGATAGGTGGTCTTTTTCATGTATAAAATTTACACGTAATAACCTTTTGGTTTTTCCTAGGATTTTAATATCAAATTTAGATTTTAGCAATTTTATACCATTATCTATATCCGCACTGGATTTTCCAAAAAGTATCATATCATCAACATACAAAATCAAAAGAATACTATTTGAAAATACATAAAGGCAGTTACACCATTCTAATTTAACAAAGTTCAATTCTAAAAGAGTTTTATTAATTTCAAAGAACCATTCACGGCCTGATTGGTGTAAGCTAAAAAGTGCTTTCTTGAGTTTACAAACAAAATTAGGTTTAGTATCCACTCCCTCGGGAGGTTTCATATAAATATCATAACCCAAATCTGCATAAAGGTAAGCGTTTTTCATATCAAGTTGACAATTGAGCCATTTACAAGTTTGAACAAGAACAGTAAAGAAAAACCGTAAAATTGAGAAATAACTACCGGGCTGAAAACTTCATCGTAAGTTTCGCCTTTACGTTGCTTATAACCTTGAGCAACAAGTTCTGGCTTTAAACCTTACGACATCTGAGTTTTCGTTAGCTTTTAGGGTAAAAACCCAACGGCTGCCGATTACATTAACATTATTAGGTTTTGGGACAAGATCCCATACTTTTTGTTCATTAATAATAGAGAGTTTGTCTTTAATAGCCCTTAGCCAATGTTCACTTTGAGGTGAAAAATAGCTTCCTCATAAGAGTTCGGTACATTCAAAGTCTGTAATTGTCAAAAGTTTTTAACATTGTCATTTACAACATTTATATTTGAGGCTTCTAAATTGCCTGGTACAACATCTGTATAAGTATTTTTACCGCTAAAATCAAAGAATATTGGATCAAATTTAAGATTCTTAGATTCACAAAATTCTTTAGCTTTTACAGATGAGTTAAGTATCACATCTGATATCTGAAGATCATAATAAACGTCTACCCTCGATCTGTCTTTACGTAAAGCAGCACGTCTATTCCAAGTCATATCGCCGCTTGTACTTGGTTGTATTGCGACGTTTTGGGTAGGTTCTTTTTCAACAGGTTCTGTTTGATGTTCCTCAACGGATTCGTCATCTGAGCTTAAATTTTGGTCATTGCGGTAAGTAAAAACGTGGGAAGGGTCCAGTTCGCTTCCAGATTTAGTAAAGCTTTTAGTTGGTTCGCCGAACCTAACATCACTGGTTTCCACTATTTTATTTTCGGCAGGAATCCACACTCTATAACCGCGTGTTAACATGGCATATCCTACCATTATCCCTTTCTTTGCTCTCATATCTAGTTTGGTACGGTTTATTACAACAAAAGCATTAGAACTAAAAGTTTGTAAATGTTTGACTGATGGCATTTGGCCCCCGTAAAGCTCAAAAGAGGTTTTCTCATGATGAGAATGGCAAACATGGTTCCAAACATATGTAAAACATAGAACGACTTCCGACCAGAAACTATCATTTAGTGAACTGTCCTGTAGCATGACCTTTATAGCATCTACCGCCGTTAGATTGAATCGTTCCGCAATACCATTTTGCTGAGGCGTGTAAACGTTACTGCGTTCTGCTCGAATGTCATCAAATCGAATGTCATCAAATGTCTGCCTTAGCGTCATCAAATTTAGATCCCGCGATTAAGTTTCTGTTTATACTGGGTGAATACATAACATTAAGTAATGTCACCTCTTGAGACTGATCAGGATCATCATTAAAAGTTAATTTGACATTGCCAACTCCTTCAATGGGGTAAGTAGCGTCACCCACAGCCACGCTCATTTCCTTATTGTGAACTGGTTTAAAAGTATTAAAAAGTGACCTGTCACCTGAAAAGTGAGCTGTAGCAGCTGTGTCAAAAATCCAAGCATTTGGCTCTGCTACGGTATTTAAATTTGTTTCTATTCCTAAACTATCTCAACATATGCCGCAAAATCTTTATCTTAACCTTTAATTTTAATTTTACTTCTACACACTGTGGCATTGTGATTTCCTTTCCCGCATTTTGTGCATTTTTCAACTTTAGATTTATTCTTTTTAGAATTTTGGTTTTTTATTAAACTTTACACTATAAACACTAGAATTTTGCGTTTCGAGATCAGAGCAACTCTGCTTAATTCTCGATTCTTCGCACATTTTTTCTTTTAAAACATCGTTGTATTTAAAATCCTTATCCTCCCATCGATAGATAGTTTGTATGATTCCAGCAAATTCAACAGGTAAAAACCGAATAAGTTGAAAAGATTGGAACACCTTATCGAGGTCGTAACCTGCATCTTTCACTTGGATGATAATTTTCCTCAATCTAGCAGCATACATGCTTACAGACTCACCGTCTGGCCGGGTATTAAAAAACGCGTCTAAAAGACCAATTAACCGAGCCCTAGATTTTCGTTGAAAGAATTCTCTTAAAGTTTCCCAGGCTACGCGAGGATCTTCAGTTTCAGATATTAAATTTCTTAATTCTTTACTAGTATTCAGATAAATTGTAGAATAACCGCGTTGTACGCGAACTTTTAAAATCTTTCTGTTCCTTCACGGAAGCGGTAGCTGCGGGTGGCTTTTCTATTCCTTTAACAATTGCCCATGCATCACGGTCAAGCAGTATAGCTTTTAAATCTTCTGACCATGAGACATAGTTGTCTCTGGTTAAAGGTTCAACCGATATCCTTTGATCATAGTCACATCATGAATTTATACAATACTAGCATTATTGCCCGGCGTTGCCCGGGTAGATATATAGATATAAAATATTTCATGCATTCCATCAAAAAGATACTGGGCTGCACTCCCGCTCTTCATGTTCATCTGGCCAGACAGAATGCGCTTAGCACGTTTCGACTGAAATGATATACAAACAATAAGAAAGAAAGAAACTTTGAACCTGCGGACCTTCGTCTGATTTTAAGGTCATTCCCAACCCTCTTTCTCCCGCGCATTGTAATTCGACCCCCCCCCCTCCGTCATCCTCAAACCACCCCTCTTAACGCAGCTGGTCGAGGGGAATCCACAGGGGGTAGACGCACCTCTATCGGGCACAAAAAACATTAAAAAATTAATTTTAAAAAAACTAATTGAGCCCCAAATTTCGTTTTTCCTGATTTAAGTTTCTCGGGTCCAAAACATTAACTGTGTCGAATTTGGTCCCGGTGGGTGAAACAGTCTATGATTCTATAGCGGACAAACAAACAGACAAGCTCTTTTATATATATAGATTACATACAAAGACAAATATAGGAAAGTTAAATATTTTCTTGCCCCCCCCCCCCCCCCCACTAAAACATACTCGAACTCCACCACATACAATGAAATTTTTAAATACACACAATAAAATTTTTCACACTAAATTGGGATTTAAATAAATTGGGAATAGGCTTCTTAAATTTTCATAGAGATTAATTTTTCCTGACGACCCATAACTCTTGTTGGGAATCATGCAAAAGATTCCATTGAAAAATTAAAAAAGAGTGAAATTGCGCAAGAGCGCTCTATAGAAATGAAGCTAAAAATATTTTTAAAAAAAACTTAAATCTAACTAAACATAGGTGAAGAATACTAAGGTATGTGCGTGGAGGTGGGGTAAAAAAATCACTGAAACATTGTTAAACTTGAAACGGTTTAATTATCCGTTCATAAAAATAACAAAATAATAGTAACATATAAAATAGTTACGCGAGTCCTGCTTAAAACAAAAACACAGCAGACTTTGAAACACGGCTGGCGTTTCCTCTTATCGGAACAGGCGCGGCATCTTCATTCTTCCATCGGCGGCGAGTCCGGAGTCGGCAGGGAACGGCACTTGAACGGGAGCGGCAGGCGGAATCAGATTGACGAAAGTCTTGAAAAAACCTTCCTTATATTCACGGCGGGTGACGCGAACGTCCAATTACAGATCGGGCGAAGTACGCATGTACTGATAATATTTGCATGAACGATATTTGCGTACATTTACATTTCACATAAAATTTAAATACTGATTCGATGCGACACAAATTTAATCATACGATTTGTATGACGCGTTACATGTTAAATTCCGTTATGGAAGGCAAATATTTTTAAAGTTAAAATAATAAGATTGTAAAGGAAAATTGTTAGGAATATTTAAAAAAAAATTTTCATTTCCTTACCTGTTCACCCATGTGCTTAAAGCTTTCCGGCGCCGCGCCATACTGTAAACAATTCTTATCGGTTAAACGCCTATGTGAATCGTTGCCACGATTCACTCACCCTTTTATTTTCCTTTACAATCTTATTATTTTAACTTTAAAAATATTTGCCTTCCCTAACGGATTTTAACATGTAACGCGTCATACAAATCGTATGAAATTAAAATTATATCGCATCGAATCAGTATTTAAATTTTATGTAAAATGCGAAGTGTAAATGTACGCAAATATCGTACATGCAAATATCATATATTAGTACATGCATTAGTATATGCATATATTAGTACATGCGTACTTCGCCCGATCTGTAATTGGACGTTCGCGCCAGCTGCCGTGAATATAAGGAAGGTTTTTCAAGACTTTCGTCAATCTGATTCCGCCTGCCCACCTGTCTGCCGCTCCTGTTCAAGTGCCGTTCCCTGCCGATGCCGGAACTCGCCGCCAATGGAGGAATGAAGATGCCGCGCCTGTTCCGACCGAGGAAATGCCAACCGTGTTTCAAAGTCTGCAATGTTCTATTCTAAGCAGGACTCACGTAACTGTTTTATATTTTGCTTTTATTTTGTTATTTTTATGAACGGATAATTAAACCGTTTCAAGTTTAACAATGTTTCAGTGTTTTTTTACCTCACCTCCACGCACATACCTTAGTTTTCTTCACCTATTTTTAGTTAAATTTAATAAGTAGTTTTTATAAATATTTTGGGCTTCATTTCTATATAGCGCTCCTGCTCAATTTCACTCTTTTTTAATTTTTCAATGGAATCTTTTGCCTGATTCCCGACAAAAATGAAAGGGTGAGTGAATCGTGGCAACGATTCACGAAGGCGTTTAACCGATAAGAATTGTTTACAGTATGGCGCGGCGCCGGAAAGCTTTAAGCACATGGGGTGAACAGGTAAGGAAATGATAATTTTTTTAAAAATATTCCTAACAATTATCTCAAAAAAAAAAAAAAAAAAAAATTGTTGGTGCAGGATGTCATTAGGAGAACCGGCACGATTCTCGTTCTCTGGCATGCGACTGTCTCAGCGTTCGCAGCAGATCGCCTCGCACCTCTCGAGAAAACCGTCAACTGCCTTTCTTCATCTCGAGATGACGAGTATATCCTCGCTCATCTCCGTGGGGGGGGGGGGGGGGTCGAGTAGTGCTCCCTTTGAACTCTCTTAAAATCTGCCGCCAAAGCCATCCCATGACTTCCGCTAACTGGCTAGGTGATTATCTGTGGACCGGCTTTGTCTGTAAGCAGGTGGGATTTCTAAAGGTGACTGCCTCTTATGTGTCCAGCAGGCGACTTGGTGTCTGCAACAGTTGGTTGACAAAGCAACTGTCACCGATGAATAGAGTAAATTGATAACGGGAGTCTGCCCGTTAGGCTCTCGGGAATTCTGCGTGGGAAAAGAACATTAAGTCATTACACACTAAAATTCCTCCCCTCCCCAGATGTTTTTCTGCAGAAGTTTCCACCTGCAAAAAAAACAGAACAAAACATGGTCCTTCCAAGGACAATGATAATTATAAAACTTTTCCCGAAGGCAAATGCACGCCCAACTAACCTTACGAGTAGACCGTTAATTTTGATCAAACTCTGGCTTTACCTTCATGAAAGAAAATTTTCAACTGTACTTCAAAGTATCATTTTTAAAAGCACATCAAAAAGAAATTTATAATTAAGTTTACATACTTTAAAATCTCTAATAAGAGAACATGCTGTAGCAAAAGTTATAAAAAAATTACACAATAATACAACAAGTCATGACAAAAAATTTAAATAAAATCGTATAGTAATACATGTGATATGAAAGAATTTAAAATTCATAGAACACTAGTACGTACACATGACACTACATAAAAAAAATTATAAACTAATAAATCACTCATCTGGGATCCCATAACTTATCTTAATTGTGATCATATGACACAAAGCATTTCTCAAATTGATATTATACACAGTTAAAATGAAACAACTTTACACAAAGAAAATTAAACACAAATCCAAAATGGATACCTAAACTTCATACAGAACATATCATCACGGTTACCAATACACGTGAAAATTTTAAATTTCCTACATATCTAATACATTAAGCACTTATCGTTATAAGGACAATTTAACACTCGGCATTCCTTAGATCCTGGATCAGGGAACTTGATTCGTTCACAATTATAAGTGATCCAATCTGCCGTTTCCATTTAATTGGACAGTCATCAGCGACTTAAATATAAAGATTCACTTCATCTTACTGTAGATTTCACAACTTATTGTAAGGTCTAACTATCAGTACTGACCGACATAAAATTATAACAAAATGGCTCATTGGCTCACTCCTTATCAAAAAGATTTACAGACCTCACATTCTTTTTAATCAATTAACTTCTTTCACAACACTTGAATTTATCTGTTGTCGTAACTAATCTTCAGGCAAAATCTTATCGATTTCACAATAAACAGTCCAATTGCGGTATACAAACACAGTACAGAGTGCATTTTAACTCTAATTACTACCTTCTTAGGCATACATAAAACATACACATTTGCATTTTAAAGTTAGCCAATACCTTTCTGAGGCATTCTACAGGCTTATTCAACAAACAGAACAGAACATAAAATGTTACAATTGAACATTAACTAAAGCCTATCTGAGGCATTCCAACACGGCATACATAAAACCGTCATATGGCGTTTGCCACCACAAAACCGTTATATTATGTTAACGACAAAGGAATTTCACATGAATTTTCCTATATAGCAAAACTCAACTTCTATGGTTGAGTCGTTCAAATTTACAAACAATTACATGCTACAATTCATAAAATATACATTACTCAAAACGAATACACATTAATTTTCTGGTCACATTTTACACTGAAAACTACAATTAATCAATATAATGATACTACACACTTAAAACTTTATGACTAACCTTCAAGCTTAGCCTGGTGTTCGGCGTGAACTAACAGTGTTAAGATGTCTCTTATTATTCTTAACATTAGGGATTTCCCTTTGTGACATTTGTAACAAGCTGACACGTAATTCTTTATGTCTAAGTGACAATGTGGCCAATAAAAATTTTGAATTACAGCATCTGCCGTTTTAGATGCGCTTAAATGCATACTAGTTCTTTCGTGACAGATTTTCTTCAACTGCTCATGGTACTTTTGAGGTATGATTAAAAGATTTCTCACAATGCCGTTGCCTTCTTTCTTAAAGAAAGGCATACCCTGTTGAACCATATAGGTGTTCTTTTCAGGTGGTTTCTTTTCGACACTTGTAAAATAATGCTTTAAATTTTTATCTTCACCTTGAGCTCTCTTAAATTCATCAGGTGAGATATTCAAATGATGCAGAAAAACAATTGCGTTTTCCTCAAGAGGAACATTAACTTCACTCTCTTCTGCAGTATCTGTCTTGACTGCTTTCATCTCAGATTTAATGTCATTTGCTACTTTTAATGAGACTTTCATCAGAGTGGCAGTTTGATTCCCAATCAGGTAATGCTCTTGAAAACTGTCTCTAACTGCTGCTCTCACTTTAACTCGTCCTGACTCACACTTTAAATCCACCTCAGCTGTTGGTAAGCAAACAGGCGAATCTTATATAAGTGCATTGATAAAAACATGCTCTGTATGCATATGTGGTTGAACATGATTTCTACTAATTAGATCAATGCTAGAACCCGTATCTCTTAGTAATGACATGGGCGTTCCATTAACGACACCTTAACTTATGTACGGCGACATCAAACCACGCAAGTCATCTCCGGTTGCTTCATTTGCTGCTAGTTCTTGTTTTTCCAACTCAGGGCACTGTGGTCTCAGATGGTCATAAGAACCACATTCGTAACAATGGAGCTGTTTTATCTTTTCAAAAAATCTTTGTTTTGTCCAATAGAAGTTTCTTTTTGCAAATTTTTTTTCTTCTTCCGTCTCTTCCTTAAATTTATGGTTATTGTTGAACGGTTTATTAAATTTATCTTTGGACTTCTGATTGTTAGGGTACTCTATTGTTCTGAAACTGTCCTGTAAACTTTCATATTTATCGATTTTTTCAGCTAATTCTAAAGGAGTATTAATTTGCATCCACTGCTCCAAAAAATTATCTTTTATTTCGGCAGATACCCGTCTCTTCATTTGTTCTGTTATATGTTATTATCTCGGAAATAACTTCCGAAATGCAGAGTGCGGTATATTTCACCGTTGAAGAAAGACTCCATAAATAAGCAGACTTAATTTTAAAATATTCGACGGTTTATTTACGAAAATAATAAGATAAAACATTTTAAAATAAAGCAAGCTAACAACCTACAGCAGCAACCGCACCTACGGCTGCACTAGCTACAGCACACAGCAAGCACATGGCATGCATATAGCCAGGCCCAGATTTCCGCATGGGCAAGTGGGGCACTTGCCCAGGGCCCCCAAAATTATGGGGCCCCCTAATTTAGTATAAAGTTGTACATAGTTTTGAGAATTTGTTTTTTGGTTAATATAGTAAAGGGGTGCAGTGGCGGATACAGAAAAAATTCCTGTGTGGAGCACAATGCACCCACTATAGTGAAAGCATGCTTACGTCCATAAGCGTTTCTGGTTTAATTTTTTTTTTTGGGGGGGGGAAGGGTGGGAGGGGGGAGTTGTAATAACTCCAGACTGTGATTTATTTTGAATTTCAAAAGAAAATTTCATGAATTTATTTATTAACATTAAAAAGTAAATTAATTAATTAACACTTCTTATTAATATTCATTATTTTCTTCAAATTTTTGACTTGTCGGTCGAAATTTTTTTTGAATTTCTGGTCTCGATTTAAGGGAGGCCTGGGTGAGTGTCCCACATGTTCATGTGGAAATCTGGTCCCGAGGAGGGGGGACATGCCCCCCTCTGGATCTGTCCTTGAAGGGGGCCCCCAAAGTCTGCTTTGCCCAGGGCCCCATTGTGTCAAAGTCGGGCCCTGCATATAGCGTACACCTCATACAACTGCTTCTGCCATGCAGTATAATTAACAAGGATATTTTACATAAGACACGGTGTCTTCTTCCTGAAAACACTTTATTTAGTGGGAAAATGCAAATGTAAAAGAGTGACGTAAATACGGGAAACAATCCCGATTAATCCGATCATAAATGACGTCATACAATACAATGACCAGTTAACGTAAAATAACAAAAATTAAGGAACAGTATAAAGAACATGAGGGAAGTTAAAGTGAACGATACGCACGTGTACGAAGTTCCGATGTTTAGGAAACGAACGTTACGTAACCGCTGAAGCTTATTGCCGAAGTTCTGAAATGCGATAACGTCGTAGTTACGGTAAAATTTGTAATGAGGGTCCCCCTCATTCGGTCTGAGGCAAAGAATTTAATTTAAATGAAAAAACCTAAAAAAATTGACCGTAAAGTTATACTGTCAACCAACAATTCATCAATGAAAAAGTAAAGTTGCAATGGGGCGAAAAAGATTAATGTACAGAAAATTTAACACTTTGATTTTAAATAACTTGCAAAAAGCAGAATGAATTTGCTAGAGTACTTATAAGAAACATCGTACTTTAAAATTTTAAATTTCCTTTTCCCCTTTTTTGAAAGAGAAAGTTTATAAACACTGTACGATAAAAGTAAATATAATAATAGCTATGTTTGTTTAATTATGGTACTCAGTGGCGCACCCAGGGGGGGGCCCAGGGGCCCTGGCCCCCCCCAAAGAAGTAGAAATATTGATTTTGCATTATAAATATTTGTATTCATTCATCTCGGCCCCCCCCCATGCATTATAAATATTTTCATCCATTCATCTCGGGCCCCCCCCCAAGAAAAAATCCTGGGTGCGCCACTGATGGTACTAGGCAATACTCATGTTCTAACAATGTTTTTAAAAAAAAAAAAAAAAAAAAAAAAAAAAAACTTTATAAAGCAGATATATTAAATTTCCAAAGCACTATAATATAAACACATATTGCAAACGAACATCAATAATGTTGCTCAACTACACTGGTGTAAGAAATTAAGAGAATTTGCAGACTTGGTCGATTATCTCTAGAACTACTGTACCGATTTTAATGAAATTTGATATGTACATACATTGACACAATACAAAACAAATAACCATTCAATAATTGTAATACACACGCATGATCGTGCGTAACACTCGTTGGAGTCAGATGGTATGAAACAGCAGTTGCAGAATAAACAAAAAAAATGGGTTAATAGGGGGTATGGTCCCCTCCAACAGATATACAGGTCTCGCAGTATGATTTCATACTTGAAATAAGGCAGTTTATCATTTCCTGTGGCAATTGGTCCAACTCGTTCAGCAGCGCTGTTTTCATTCCCTGGATGGTTCTCAAAGGGGGGTTGCGAGTTGCAATTGTCCTCCCCAGAGCATCCCAGACATGCTCTATAGGGTTAAGTTCTGGAGATCTGGCTGGCCAATCCATCCTGCAAATATCCTCACTCTCTAGAAATTCGTCGACCAGAAGAGCTCTATGTGGCCTCGCGTTATCGTCCATTAAAATGAACTCAGGGCCAACTGCACCCCTGAAAAGGCGAACATAGGGCTCCAAGACCTCATCCCTATACCTCAAATTAAACCGATTGCTGCAAAATAACACCATCTATTAACCCATTGTTTTGTTTATTCTATAACCGTTGTTTCATACCTTCCGACTCCAACGAGTGTTACGCACGATCATGCGTGTGTATTGCAATTATTGAATGGTTATTTGTTTTGTATTGTATCAATGTATGTACATATCAAATTTCATTCAAATTGGTATAGTAGTTCCAGAGATAATCAACCAGGTCTGCAAATTCTCTTAATTTCTTACACCAGTGTATATAACACATTACAAATACCCACATTACAATATACAGTTGGTTCTCTGTTTAACGACTTTCAAGGGACCATGAAAAATCGTCCTTAAGTAGATGACTCGGACGACAGCAATGTGTCGTCCGAGCATGTCCCAAACATACTCGATTGGATTCAGGTCAGGAGAGCATGTTGGCCATTCCATACGCTGTATTGTTTCAGCTTCAAGCATGTTCTCCACAAGACGAGCTGTATGCGTTCTGGCATTATCATGGTGGAAAACAAAGGAATCTCCAATGGCTGCAGCACAAGGTATGACATGAGGTCTCAGTATCTCGTCTGCATACCTTTGGGCCGTCAAAGTACCATTCCGAATAATATGCAGGTCCTTACGTCCACCTATGCTGATTCCACCCCATACCATAAAACCAGCTCGTCTGTATTGTGACCTTTCATGAACAAATGTGGGGTTATTTCAAGTGCCCCTTTCCCTCCATACCAGAACACATTGGGTGTCACTGATTTACACCACCGTAATAAAATATTAAATGGAGGTGTATAGTGCAGAGTAAAAAAAAAAACGCATTGAAATGTAGATCTCTAACTTTTATTTAAAAGTAAAAAATGTCGGCAACCGAAAATATAAACATGACTGAAATAATATAGCATAAAAGAATGTCCCATCTGGACTAATGTAAAAAGCATTACTGCTATATATGGTAAATAACTCTTTCGGACAAGAGCACCGACCGATGGACGCTGTCATGCCGACTGATTTGGATGTTCTATCCACTGCTGATATAACGCGCTTCGCCTTCTAAAATTTGCATACATTGTCAGCAAACCATGCTGCTAAATTATCTTACTGGATACTCTGCAATGCCGTCACCACAGTAGGCATGGCGGCGAAAATCACTTCTATTGCATCATCCCGTTAGTGTTTTTTTTTTTTTTTATGGATGGGAAAAACTTTACTCCTACATCTATCAGTCACACTCCAGACTGAATCGGGACTCGTCTGTAAACAGCACTTGGCTCCAGTCATGTTGCTCCCAATCTAGATGTTCAGCAGCCTATCTTCTTCGGGCTGCACAGTGGCATGAGGTCAATGGAATGCAGACCATTGGCCTACGTGCATAGAGACCTCCCTGATGAAGCCTATTACGTACTGTTTGGCTGGACACCCTTCGTCCTTCGTAGTGGCACGACGTTCGTAGTGGTACGGTTCGCGTTCATAGTGGCGCGGCTTCTAAAATTTGCATTCATTGTCAGCAAACCACGCTGCTAAATTATCTTACTGGATACTCTGCAATGCTGTCACCACAGTAGGCATGGCGGCGAAAATCACTTCTATTGCATCATCCCGTCAGTGTTTTTTTTTTTTTCTATGGATGGGAAAAACTTTACTCCTACATCTGTCAGTCACACTCCAGACTGAATCGGGACTTGTCTGTAAACAGCACTTGGCTCCAATCATGTTGCTCCCAATCTAGATGTTCAGCAGCCCATCTTCTTCGGGCCGCACGGTGGCGTGAGGTCAACGGAATGCAGACCATTGGCCTACGTGCATAGAGACCTCCCTGATGAAGCCTATTACGTACTGTTTGGCTGGACACCCTTCATCCTCTTGCCAAGAGCAACTGTCTTTGCAGCTGAGTAGTATTGTCTGTCCTGTTTCGATGAGCTGTTATCAGTATATACCAGTCATCAGTTGCTGTAGTGGCGCGTGGCCGACCTTGCCCTGGTCGACGTCTAACATTCCCTGATGCTTGGAATCAATTCCACAGCCATGCAACGACACTTCTGGCGACTCCAACAGCGTCTGCGACACTACGTTGTGTTTGCCCGGATTCAAGTTTGCCTGACTTGATAACATGAATAAGGGACTTAGAAAGAGGATGAGGATGATTGGTAATGGTTTGGCGATCCATTGATAGCCCAATAAGTATCAATATACTGAGCATTGACATCATTAGTATGAAATGCCAATTTGCCAGTTGCTAAAAATGGTTTACTATAACTCATGATATGATAAGAAGAATGTATAAGTTCATTTGAACCAACATATTAGGTTAATTATAATTAATATATAAAAAACCAAAGCATATAGCAAGTATTAGAGTAGCTTAGTAAATCGTGTTCATATTGAGTGGGTTCTATTGTGTGTGTGTGTGTGTGTGTATGTATATACAGAGGCTGTTCACACTTTGTTTAGATGATGTATATTGTATTTACAAAACTAAATTACATAAAATTCTTGTGTTTTAAATGTTCTATTTGACATCCCTTATTCTGAACTATCTTTCGACACCGCAATTTCCAGGATAATAATGCCTTTTGAAGTGTCAGAAGAGGTATTCTATCCCATTCCTTCTGAACAGCTTTCCAGAGTCCTGTAAGGGTTTTGGGACGACGTTTGGATAATGCAGATTTTAAAAGTCCGAAAGCACAAAAATCCATAGGTGATACATCGGGAGATTTAGTAGGGATATCAGTGAAGGGTATGGCCTTGATACCAGTTTTCTGTTCCATTTCTTTTAGGAAATTTACTGTGGATTTTGATGTGTGACTGCTAGCTTTGTCCTGATGGAGTCTCACAGATTGATGGCACTGTGGGTAAAGCGGTGGTATTTCATTCAGTAAAATTAGCGATAAAATATGTTCCTGATAGTATTTGGAGTTAATCTTGACATTTTTTTCCACTCTCTATATTTTTAACTTGCCATTATAAGAAAAACCAGCAACAATCATGAATCCCTTAGAAAAACTTTCTTTCGATTCTTTGAACCATGTACTTAAATTTTTTTCTCCCCTTTTATGATAATAAATGGCTCTTATTTTAGTTTCAATCATTTAAATACACCCATGATTCATCTATTGTAACAATTGTTTTCCATTTTTCTTTGGATAAGTGTTTCTCATATAGAATTCTGCAGCGTGTCCTGCGTTCAGTGATATGATTTGGAGGAAGACGATGCACATTGCGTTTTTTCGCTTTCTTAAGATTTAAATCAACGTTTATCATTTTTTTTACAGTGTACTCGAGCATTTTGGTAGGGCTTTGACTAGGGGGATTTTCTTTTAACATTAAACAACGTACCTTTGCAATAGTCGAAGATGTCCGTTTTTTCCTTGGATACTTGTTTGGAATTTTTGTCCCACTTGAGGTTCCAATTTGACATTTTTTTCCTTTCTTGTTGCTTTCAAAACTTTCAAGCCGCAGATGATAATTTTGACTTTTAAAAACATAGTACAATTGCAATTATTTCTTTTGCAGCAAACGATTTTTTATTACCGCTTACCAAAATCGTCTAAAAAATGTGTGAACAGCCTCTGTATATATATATATATATACATAGAGTCGTTTTGTCCACTTCTTACATAGACTTCATGTATATGAAGTTCTCGCATGAAATGAACAGTGGTGTATATGGCACCAAAAGTATAAATGCAGTTTGCAAAAAATATGTGATGTGAAAAATCAGCATTATATTTATTTTATTCTATTTCTTTTTGGTTTTAACTTTTAAAATATAGTTTGCAAAAGGGAATATTTTCTTGTGTTTATTTTATTTAATTGGTGACTTTTTATGTAACATTGGTGAAAGGTTAGTATAATGCGGAAGTACCATATAAACATAGTTTATCTTATGTATGTTAAAAATGTTAAAATTCACAAGTATATTTTCTAAAATAATCATGAAGTAGAAAATTTCTAGAGATATTTTTTTTTTTTTTTTTTTTTTTGGGGGGGGGGGGGGGCATGCGCTCTAATGCAAATAGTTCAAAATCAGGAGCTAATTTTAAAAAAAAATTCATGTTTTGTTTCAAACAATATTGTACTCTTATTAGTAAATATTTGAGGATTTAGCGATATGTAGATCAAATCAAAATGAAACAAAATGGCCATAATTAATTTGAGGAAATTTTTGTAAGAAATTCCTTGACTCTCAAGTTTTTAGAGAATATTCTGTTTATCTGTAGCTAAAATGTATTCAGTTTTATTTTTCCCAATATTTTTCAGTTTTTCGCAAAAATCCTTGTTGTTTTAGTGATGAGAGAAATCTTTCTCAAAATTCAGTGGGCCTGAGCAATTTTTACTAAACACATTAACCCTTTAAGTGACAAACCCGAGTCTAGCTCATCCACCTGTTTCCCGCCCTCCGTGTGACAAACGAGCTGAGCTGGCGTACCTGTTTCCTCTGGTAAAAGGAACAAACAAGGTGGGTTCGTCGAAATGGTTTTCGCTTCATTGGGAAACCCCGAGCTGAACTCGTCTTTCTCTACAGGGGTGTGGTTTATTGTGAAAGAAAGAATAGGGGCCGGAGTAAGAATAGTAGCAAGAAATTCCTTGAATTTGTTTTCTTATCACTATGTTTACTTCAGTCCTTAGTAATATTTTTCGAGAATTTTCTTGCAATTCTACCCACGGTTATAAGTGAAATACGGGAAGTCATATGTTATATTTGTTGCTATTCCTTCGATAGAAAAGGCACCCAAACGTATATTTTAAGTGATTACTTAAACGCATATTTTAAAGTTAAAAATAAGTTACATTTTATATACTTATGTATTCCTTGGATAGAAATGGCGTCAAAACGCGTATTCACGGGTAATTGTTCTTCAAGCAGTTCGGATGAAGATGTTTTAATCTGCTCGGAATATGAATCTGGATCCGAGGAAATGTCTGAGGACAATTCAAGCGATGTATTAAGTGATGAATCTTCAGATGACGATGGAAATGTTTTATCCAATGCAAAATTTTGGTTCAAACTTCCCTCTCAAAATTGTTTGCCGCCTCCAGTGCCATTTACATTTTGTGGTCTCCCAGGAATGAAAGTTTCTGTTCAGGAAAATAATAATTCCCTTCATTATTTTGAATTATTTTTTGACGATGAAGTGATAAATCATATCACGTAACAAACAAATTTATATGCTGCACAAACTATTGCTAACCAAACACTAAGCAAATTCTCCCGCTCGAAATACTGGACTGATGTGACAGCTAACGAAATCCGTGTATTTTTAGCTACTTTAATTTTACAAGGCATTGTGTAGAAGCCTCAAGAATTGTTATACTGGTCAAAAGACAAATTAATACACACACCCAGTTTTGCTACAATTTTCTCAAAGAGGAGATACTGGCTAATAATGCAATATTTGCATTTCGACAATAACGCACTATTTGATACAGAATCACATCCACAACCAAAACTTCGGAAAATATGGACAGTTTTCAACTTATTGCAAAGAAAGTTAATCCTCGGTGTATTTACCCAAGAAAGATATATGCATAGACGAAAGCCTCGTTTTATACAAAGGACATCTTTCATGGGTACAATACTTACCAATGAAACATGCTAGGTTTGGCATAAAAATGTTCTTATTGTGTGAATCTGAAACTGGCTATGTTTGGTCGATTAAAATTTACGTTGGTAAAGGGACGCATATATCAGAGGATTATAAAGACTGCAACATGACTACTAAAGTTGTGATGACTCTGGCAAAGCCCTTATTAAATAGGGGAAACTGTCTCACAATGGACAATTATTATAATTCTCCAGAGCTTGGGGAATTGCTCATAAAAAATAAAACTGATTTTTATGGGACATTACATTCAAACAGGAGAGATATCCCTGGAGAATTAAAAAGTGAAAAACTAAAGAAAGGGGATACGTTGGCTTTTCAAAAGTGAAAAACCATGATATTACAATGGAAAGATAAAAAAGAAGTGATTCTTATAAATTCCATTCACAATAACGAAATGATAACTACAACTTCTAAGTCAGGAAAAAGTAAAATCAAGCCAAAACTTGTACTTGATTACAATAATACAGCGGGAGGAGTTGATATCCTTGATCAAAACATCGGATATTATCAAGCAACAAGATCAGACAAAAAAAGTACTACAAAAAGATTTTTAGGCATTTATTGGATTTGTCCATTTTTAATGCTTTTGTACTTTTCCAAAACAATGGTATTTCGAAATCAAATTTGGAGTTTCGTTTAGACCTTGTGGAGAAAATTATTGCAAAATATCATATTCCAAAAAGTGTGAAATCAAGGCCCTCCTCTTTAAGTGCACAATGTGATATTCTCCATTTAACTGAGAGATATTTTCCGGAATATATCCCTCCAACTGAAAAAAAACAAGAACCCATAAGAAGATGCGTAGTATGTTGTTCGAGGAAAAACTCATCTGGTAAAAAAATATGGAGAGAAACAAGAGTGTATTGCAAAAACTGTGATGCTGCTTTGTGTGCAATTCCTTGTTTCAAAATCTATCACACTCAAAAACAGAGTGTGAGTATCTGAAATACTGAAAAAAATAGGTAAGGAATACATCGTTTATGAGTAAATAAATTTTGTAAACTTAAACTGTTAACTTCTATGTCATTACTATCTAATCATATAATATATGTATATATATATATGTGCAACATATTTTTCTTATATTTATTTAAAATTTCCTAATTCTCTTTAATTGTATATAAATAATTATAATTATTTATATACAAATAAATTGATATTATGTATTTAATATTATATAGTAAATTAAATAGTACATAAACTATTTAAAATAATTATGATTTTTGTCCTAAAAAATAAGCGGTAATGACAATATTTTGCACATATAATATGCCTGTATATTTTATACAACAGAGCTTGAATCATTAAGTGAAAAAGCTGGAAAATGAAAATTTTGTAAACATCACTGTTGCGGTATTAGCGCAAATCCGTTGTCCCAAGAGCGAGCGCCGACCTCACGCAATGTGTTCCTTCCCTAAGAGGTCTCGCCATACGAGATGACCGTGGGGAAAGCGAGGCACCCGCTCCCTAAGAACACTTAAAGGGTAAAGGAAACAATTAGTTTTATAAATATTAAAAATCTGAAGAGGATCATGTTAAAAATGGCAGTGCTACTTATTCAGTGAGCTATTAAACGGGCAGAATTTATAGTAAGATAAGGTCCAGTAACTATCAAAAATTGCCTTTTAGGAACACTACTTTAATGTTGGCAGGACAGGCCTAAATTTGCTTAGGTTAAAGGTAGTATAACAGAATTTCATGTTTCCTGGTTCATTTTATGAAATATTCTGATATGAGATTTTTTTTTTCTCATGCTAATACTTTAAAAATTTAGAATTTGCATAGAATGTAGTAACAACTAGAGCATATGTTGTAGTTTCAGTGTTGTTTTCTGCATAAAAATAAGATAAATAACATTCACATTATGAACAGGGCTGTCAATCATAATGATAAAATTTTCTTTTCTTTAAATGTTCTGTTAAATGGATGGAAACACAGTCACAAAATTTATATAGATATTTTAATATGGATTTTTAGTGGATGCAACAAACTGCATGTATCTGGGTTAAATTTTTGACAATTTTATATGGAAATGTTCTTTGCTGTAAATACAGCTTCAGTGCTACTATTTTAGTTCTTTATTCCTAATTTTTTTTCTTTTATGGTTGGAAAATGAGTAAAAATTTTTTTAAAAATTATGTATTTTGGGAACATTATTTATAATTAATCATTTTGTAATATCATTCATATTAATCATTTACCAGGTTTGGTTTTATCCAGGTATAATGTACTTTATCTTTTTTTAATGTAAGACCTGACTTCAGTTGTGCATTTATAAAAATCCAGTGTTAAGAAAATAAAACAAACGGATTAATAGAAGGATTAATTGACAATTAATTTTGATTAGCATTGGATGAATGACTAAATTTATCCTTTGTTTGATGTGCCTTGATCTTATAAGTACCTTAACCTTATAAACCTTAAACATATGACCGGAATAGACAGCTTCTTTATATCCATAAAAATAAATAAATATAAGTGTGATCTTATAAACCTTAAACATATGACCGGAATAGACAGCTTCTTTATATCCATAAAAATAAATAAATATAAGTGTTGCAGCTTCTATCGAATTAATTAATAGGCCAAGGAGCATTATGTGTGGTTGTCTGTGTAGACATGCTTTTACTTCTTTTTCTTTTTTAAGTTATCCTAAAGCTTTTCTCCATATTAAAAATTTTTATTGTCCTTCGTAAAAATTGTGATGACTCTTCAAAATCTTGAAAAGGATTTGCTTTCATATCTTCTGTGGGATTAGTATGCATCTGGAAAGCTGATAATTGGAAAATAAAGCAATACATAGAAGTTTGTAAGGAGGTTTAGTTTCTCTCAGTTTAAAAGCATATGTAATTTTTTACAAGATTCCTTCAGCTTTGATCCAAAGATGTGGTGCTTTTGAGTGCTCGGTTAATTCAAATATTCCTTAATAATCTATCATTTATAACATATGAATAGTATCTCATGTTATTTCTAGATAATGCATAATATAGATTCCTTCACCAAGAATCTATTATTTATTTATTTTTGTCTTTCAAATCATTTCTCTTAATGTAAAAAAGTTTTTAAAATGATCCAATCTCTATCACTCAAACTATATGTTTAAGTTGTATTTTTAAGTTGTGTGTTTTGTTTTAAAAAATGTGGAGTTTAATTTCATCTTGCAAACCACTAGATTTTGAATACTCACATGATAAGCATTTATAAAATTCTATTTAGAATTCTACCTTGGATATCAAATTTTTTGTCTTGGATTTCATTTTCATTCTCTTTGTGAATATCTTACTCTTTCATGAAAAAAAAATAAAATTGCGTCACAACATATTCATGTGCATCCACAAATAAGAGTTCCTTATTTTTTTAATTTTATTTGCCATTAACTTAAAATTGAGTGACTGGGAGAAATTTCAGTGCAGACATGGGTAAAAAATTCTGGTTTTTATACAAGATGTAATGAAAGCATGTTATTAACCCTTCCGCCTCGGCAGATCCTATCATGCACTTTCCCCTTAGGCTGGAAGTGTTTCTCGTGAACATTCCCTCCAGGCCGGCGGACCTAAGCCTAAATTTACGAAAAATTCCAAAATAGTAACATTTAAAAATAAATTTATTTATTTAAGCTATATATGGGTTACTTACACATTCTTTTATTATTTCTTCACTAAAAAATTTTTGTTATACAGTTTAAAATATTTTTCTCTGGGACATACTGCCGAAATCCTAGTCTCCCTTTCCACAGTAAGAGACTTTCATCAACTGATATATTCCTAACAGGCATATATCAAGAACTCTGAAAGTTTTGAATGATTAAATCTAAAAAAGGTTTAATTTTTTAAATCTTTTTGGCATCAGAAGAAGTAAAATGCAAGTACTCAGAATACTCAAAATAGAAATGTCTGATATATCTTCATCATCACTCTGATCTCGGTGTTCCAAATAAACAGATTCAACCGACGAGATTTCTGTATCACTGTCACTACTTTCATAATCAGTTTCAGACACATTTCTCATCAATTCAGAAATTTCGTCTTCTGTTCAATATTTTCTCCTTTTCGCCATATTAAATCCTCAAAGGAAAGAAATCTCACTGCAACAGGATCAGATTCTGACTCAAATCTAAATGGTGAACACATATACCCAATGCTACAATCCCACCACAAAAGAAAAACAAAAATGCTCGTAAACAAAGACCATGTGCAAAGTTTAAATGCCCTACCTGCTGACAGCCAGACCCAATACATCCCTTCCTCCGTTTGTTTATATAAAACGATAGACAGCATGTGATTCATACTAGTCTTGTTTTCGAATAGAAGGTTCCAACTACGTGTACTCCAAATTTCATAGACTTACGATGCCATCTTGTGCCCCCAAAATTAACTAATAAAACGTTCCGAACTACTGGCAGGTATAGGTGACGCTCGACCAGAAACGCGGATAGCTGCTGGCACGTATACGTGCCGTTCTCGCAAAAGGGTTAAAATTGATAATTTTATGTAAAATTTTATAAATTTCCTTTAATTCATCTAAAAATTATTTATAAAAGATTTTTTATTTTGTTGTTTTAAAGATTAAATTTTAAAAAGAACTTATTTCAATTTTAATAATAATGAAATATACGCTGAACAATCTAGCTATACGGCAGTCAATAATCGCAGAGTTTGATTTTTTGACGAAATGGACCTTATAACCATTCTGTGCCTTTTGTTGAATCAAAATTTAGTTCATTTCATTAATGCATTGCCCTTGAAAGAGTAAGGGTTATGTTCTTTGTGCTATTAAATTAAATACCTGCTGAATCATTTCTCCATGTTTTGAGTTAAAACCCAAATAGATCCATAAAACCTTATGCATACTTTAGGTCCTTTAGCATATCTGAACACTCGCAAAGTTATTTAAATTTAGAAAAAAAATTTCCTAGCTGCACATTTTGGGTTAAGAAATGTGAGGTTTAGGTATTTCAGTAATATGTGTCAATAAATAATATAATAAACATAAAGGCAATCTGATCTCTTATCTTTCTTAGCTCTTAATTCCTTAACGATTGCATAATTTTTAAGAAAACAGTAATGAAAGTGCTTATTTTAGTTACATTTTATTTCTTGATCTCCCACATTTAGTTTAAAAAAAAACAACCATCCCCAATTACATTATAAATACTCTGGTGCTGCCATCTGTTATGTAAAATAAGAAATAAAAAATTTTCAGGGTAAATGAAATGGATTGTTTTAATCTTTTTGTTGCGTTACTTTTAAACACTCCAGCCTGAAAATATGAGCACGAGAAATAGAAGGCAAAACTTAACCCTGTAATTTTGACAGCAGCGAGAAAGAAGGGGTTAAAGACAGTTTGTAATTGTTGTGAGTGAAATGTTATTTAATTATCATCTTAGTCTGTTTTTTAAAGTTTATCTGAGTTGAAATTGTATGAAGTGTTATATAAAAGATTAGTTAAACAATTGTGAACTTGATAAAATGGATTCAGAACTAGAGAGAATGCTGAGTACCTCACACAGGTGTCAGAATAACGACTTAAAGTTAATGCAAACATAAAGTTTTAAAATAATAGCTTTTTAAGAACATTTTATTTTTATTTGCTGCATTCAAGGGTTTTAATTATTAATTTTTAAATTCATGTTTAAAGATCTTCTCTAAAAACTTTGAAATAGTTGTTACTTTTAAATGGAAACAAAAAGTACATTTCGTAGGACACAATCTCTTTCTATAGTTCTTTAAAAATTATTTTTTTAAAATAAATTTTTCATGTAAAACAGTTTGATCTATATTTAGTCTATGTTTTTACTGCAAAATTTTTAAACATTTGTTATTTTCATTTGCTTTCATTTTTGCCCACAAATAACCAAATTCTATGCATTTGATTTGTGGAATTTTTAAAAATGAACTGTAATTATGGTGTTGTTATATTTGGATGACTTACTGAAGTATACATATGACTGCATATAAGGATGAGTGGGAAAATTCCTATGAATTGACTGTATATATTACTCATTGTGCTGAGTTCATTAGTACTATTATCATGTCTTATCTTTTCTGATTCTTAAGTAGCTTAAATAAAAATATATTGCTGCCTCAAAATTATGGGAAGAGGAGTTCAGCAAAGAAGGCAGGATAGCTTTCTTATACTTAGCATAACTGTTGTTTGTCAATGTGGGCCACTTGTCAATTTAGGCATTCACACTTAATCTGTAGTAGTCATTGAATACTTAGACTGGGGACACCGCATAAGTGAGGCAACAACACCCCATGTTGCTACCTCAATTTTGACCAGCACACCCAGTGGCGACATTTGTATCTTTGTATAACTTACAGTGAAGTGAATTAGTAAATAAAGTGTGACACGAATAAAATGAACATAAATTATTAAAAAGTAAGCATTAAAATAAACGATACTCACAATCCGTGATAACAGTTGTCAACGCCGTAATGGCGGTAGGTATAGTGAACACTTATACTCATTCTAAATGAGAGACTAACCAGATTTAATCGGCAGTTAACTTAAGAAGCCATAATACATCCAATTATGATGTCATGGTTAGTTGTTAGGTACAATTTACAATGGGTTCATCAGATTGAATGACAGAAATCAATAGAGTTAACTTTAGCATTCTAGTCTACTTCTAACAAGTGGCCCGCCTGTCATTACATAGATGTAATGACTCAACAAACAGATCTGTTTGTTGAGGTTCTGATGAATACCTTACCTTACTGGTTAATTATACCTGTTAGTAAACCGGAAAACACTTTACTATTATGGGTTAGTAGACATATATACATATATAAACACAATGCTTAACAATTCAGAATTACCTGCTCAAAAGCATTGGTATGTTTAAACATGCTACTACACTCCAATGACACATTACAGTAAACATTTTCTGGATTTTAAAGATAATCTATATATATAAAACAGTTCCGTAACTGACTGATTGACTGACTGACGTACAATACACAGACCAAACCGTTAGACCTAAAGAGCTGAAATTTTGCATGGCGATTCTTCTTATAGTGTAAGGGAGTACACTAGAAGAATTATTAGTATAGGGATGCACTAAGAAAATTTTTTGAAAATTCTTCTTAGATTTTTTAAAATAAAATTTTTGAGTTGTTTTAGTAACTTTTTTTAAGTTTGCATTTAAAATAATAATAATTTGGGGGGTTATAAAATTTATATCATGATAAAGATCATAAAAATTCCTTTAAAATGAGATCTTTTACGAATCTTTACCTCCATTTTCTGATTTTTGGGGAATTTTTAGAGATTAATTTTTAGAATTTAATTTATTAAATGCTGATCACGTGATTTCTTTTTCTGGTACTTTAAATAAATTTATCGTCACGTGCATAACAACTAAATAGACAAAAAAAATTTTTTTGTTTCTTCCTAATGCGGCAGACGATTGGACATTATCCAAAAAATATTAAAATACAAGAAAAGATATGTTCCTCAAACTGTACTATATTCTTTAGTATGTCGTATTATATTTAATTTGAATATTTTCGTCTACATTATTTTGTCTATAAAAATATCCTGTATGATTTTTTTATAAATATATTTTTTTGTTTTTTTTATATCAATTATCAACATTGATCGTTGTATTTTTTATAAATAGATATATTTATTATTTTTATTTTTTTTTGGCATTAATTGCATACATTGACCATTTTATTTAATTTGAATGTACTCCGTAATGAAGTGCGGGTTTTCAGCTAGTATATTTATAAAGATTCAAAACAATTTATAAACAAACATGTATATTGCTTCTTTTTTGTATGAACACTGTTCAACATACTAGTATAAACACAATGATGCGAATACATTACTATTTATAATATAGGGAACTCCCCTTAAAGGTACAATCAATGTTTCTAGCATATAACATAATTTCTAAATGGAAAAATATACGTATAGATAGAGTATTAAATTACAATTTGCCTTAAAAAAGAATTTTAGTAATGTTATAACACTTTTAACACATTTTATGTAACAAGTTACATGTTAAATAACCCTTTTTTTAAAATGATATGGGTTTAAAATTTACATTACAAGATTATATTTTACCACCTTTTTCCGTGATATGGCCATATCACTCACTACATTCAAACAACACAGTGTAGATCTGTATATCACAAAATTCATGAATACTTAAACTTAAATATACATATACAAAAAAAATTTCAAGTCGCAAAACATATTCTTTCAGCACTTCATGCATTACAAAAGTTGAATAAAGGTTTTTTTTTCTCCGTTTTTTAAAAATTATTTATTTAGAACAAAAAGATTTGCCACTCCTTGCACGAAGCAAGCTATGGACTTTCATTCTTTGTCAATTCCCAAATATAAAGAAGAATTGGACTTTAACTTAAACACATGATTTCTGACCGTCTCAATTTTTAATTTGCTTAAAGGTTTTGTAAACCGTCGGCTAGATTAATTTTAGTATTTATGTTCTGCAGTTTCAATCATTTCAAATAGTAGGTTTTTTAAGAACAAATAATTAATATGAATATGTTCGTTCTTGAATTTTCTATGGGGGAATAAGTAAACACTATAGCGGCTTTGTTATCACAAAATAGGGTATAATCATTTACATTACTTGGGAATATCTTTAGATTTTTACATTCCTCAGTAATTCTGATCAACCATATGATTTCCTTAGCTGTTTCTGTTAAAGCAATGTACTCAGCTTCCATAGTGGATAAACTGACACATTTTTGCTTTGCTGTTCTCCAAATAATAGTTATCTGAATGTTATCTGAGGTCCTCAACAAAAGTCTTAAAAGCACTTGATTTTTAAAAATGAGTACAAACCCTGATGTCATATGATTTCAATTAGGTGACCATGGCTATTTTTTTTTTCCTGTATATAACATTTTCTATATAACATTAGGCCAAAATTCTTGCATGCTAACTTTCAACATGTAATTGAGGTATTAATTTATCAAACGTAATGGCTATTGTATATTTTTATTTCTGTCAGGAAATAGGATTGGTATTCCATTCACTTCTCTTTTGTCACTGGAGTAGTGATTTCATAACAAGCCTGTAGAATCGAAAAATTATGGCTGAACTAAGACTCTTAGCCCAAAGCTAGAGCTTGCTAGAAAAGTGATAAGGTACATCAACTTAGTGAACGATTTTATTAAAAAAATAGTTTCTGAACTAATTTATTGAACAGTTTGATAGATCAATATCCATCTATATTTGGGTTTGAAATTGAAAACAAAATTAAGTTTGCTTTATAGAAAAATTTAAAATGCTCTGTCCTGTCAGTTGAGGCCTAGTTGAACAGGATATCTTTAGAGTTTCTGATGTATAGCTTAATTATTCCAGTCTTGTAAGAACAAGCTTTAAAGATTGCTAAATCTTTTTGATAAACCTTCACTTTTGTTTGTTTAACCTTCATTGCTTCAAAAGTAGGGTTTGACAAAATTAAGAAAACTTCTTGACCAATTGAATAATTTAATTGGCAAAAATGTTTTTATCGGTGAAGTAAATCAATAAAAATAATTACATTTTCTTAAAAAATCATATTCTGGAGTTTATCAATTTTTGAATTGAGTGGTTTATATTGTTAAAATTAAGTTTAATATTTGGGAAGTAAAGGTTGATATTATAATTGATTGAGGCTTAAAATTGAGAGAGATGTTTACACAAAACACTTCCTTATTAAGTATAAAGTGTGTGTCTGAAAGTTTTCTGGAGGGGTTTGAAATTTAATGTTCATCTATAGAATCATTCTTGTTGAATATTTGTAGTATTAGTTTGAGGAAGTTGCTAATAAAAGAGTGATAAACTCATAAAAATAAAAAGAAGAATGGGAAAAGAACATACAGATAAAGCTGCTAAATTTCTCATGAGCAGTTCAATATAGTTGAGTCAATAGTTATAGTATAGTCAATATAGTTGAGTCCTTTTTTTATGACATTCTTGTGTTATATTTTTAACTCTTAGTTGATGTTTCTCAAGAATAATAATTGTGACTTTTGGTACTAGAATGTATGCGTTCTAGTCCCTCTTTGGGCATGAATGTTAGTAGCCATTCAGAATGAACTTTAAATTGTATGAACCAGTCAAATTTGATCTCATATAACAAAGAATCACCAAAGCTCTCTCAAACAGCTAACCAAGAATGGTATTTTTTTAAGAATGTTTTGATTATAATAGAAATTTGTCAAGTTCAAAATACTTGTAATTTTATGCAAAAAGAGTTGTCATAAAAGTGAGTTTTCTTTTCTTTTTTTATCTAGCCCTAGTTCACCAAAGAAGAGGATATTCAATACTACTTATGTTATGAAATCAAAGAAGAATCCAAGTGAGAGCAGGTATGAATTTTTCTCTAGTTACCCTCTCTGTTCTCAGTACCTTATTCATAAAACTTAGTAAACCAAAATTGCATATTTTATGGCATTTGTCACGTATTTATTGGAAATATTTCCATGTCTTTATTCAATATGAAATTAAGGAGTTAGTCTTTTAAACCATCCTAGACAAGGCCAGTTTTTTAAAAATCATGTAAAGAGGGGTTTGTTTAAAAAGGGGGCGAAAACTCAATTTATTAACAAGTTTTGTTCCTGTCATGACTAAAACATCATTTAACATTTTAAAAGTCTTATCTTATCTCGTATTGATGAAAAGAGCTAATTCCTAAACCATAGAAATTGTCTCCAGTTATACCATTATGTAGAAATGTTAACTGGGAAAATATGTTTGTTGTTTACCATTGCAGAGCACTTTTCAATGAAGACATTCACACTTGAACCGCGACAATCGTTGGTAAGTTTCAGTGGGAGCACCAAGGAAAATATAATTAGTTTTTCTAAATCTTCTTTATGTATTTTAAAAATTAAATTCATTCTTTCTTTAATAGTTATCAACTACGTCGGAATTCATGGAACATCCTCAGAGGCCTCGCATAAATCCTATTTTACACCGGAAAGACATAATCCGTTTTTTTTCTAAAACATGGTTCTAAATCTATATATTTTGTAAGGGAATTGGAGCGAAAATTTCAAGGTTATGGGTCAAGTGATAAGGGGCAAGGGTCACAGCCACAGACAAGATTTATTTACCTTTTTTTAACTGCAGCTTGAGGGTGAATCAGAGGGAGGATTTGCTGTTGAATGAGAATTTGGAATACGTTAAAAAAGTACTACTCTCCACCACTGGTTAGTTGAACCCTGAGACGATGTTTCTGATTGCTTTGGGTAGTCGATTCACGAATGCCGTATGTTAGCTTTGGAGGTTGGTATTATGTGCAAATTTAAATTATATACAGGTAGCCCTCCTACAGCACGATTTCGCTCTAACACGACAGGAAAGTTTGCCAGAACCGTCGTGTAACACAGTTTCGCTCTAACACTATAAAAAAAATTGCGAATACCTTTGTACAACACTGTACTTCTACAGCACTAGATAACATGATTTTTGTTTAACACATTTAAAAAATAAAATTCCGTAAAATAAAGACGGGAAGGAATAACGAACTAAAGTGGCTTTACATGCAAATGTATAAAAAATTATAATTTATTCATTTACAACGCTATTCCGATGTCATAACGGAAAGCGTCATGCACAGTTTACACGTGTGACGTAATACCCCCACGTGGACGAACGCCCTTGTAAGAACCAGCCAACAAACCAAAATTACAGATTTTTTAAAAGAGAATAGAAGGTGCAAAATATCTAATTGAAGAAAAAGGTTCTGAAAGTGAAGGTGATATCGTTCAACCGAAAGAACGTTCTCCTTTGATTGTACTGAGCAGCGATGGGAAAGAAATTTATTAAATTGAGGTTGCATTAAATGAAAATAATGTTTTTGTTTCTTTTCGTTTTGTGTTATACATACATTTAATTTTTTTAATAAAAATTAGGTTGTTTATATGTAATTTTTTTTTAAATGTTTGTTTTTAATAAGTTTTCGGAACGTAACCCCCCTTTTTGTACTAGCTCTGGGTCACATATAACACGGATTCACACAACACGGTATTTTCTAGGAACCTATCTACCGTGTTATAGGAGGGTCTCCTGTATTTTATTTATTGCAAATATATTTATATTAGTTTTAGTACTTTTAGAATATGCCTCTGTTATTTTTTCCTAGCCCTAAAATAATGGTAGAATGATTAGTGTACTTCCTCTTTAAAAGACTTTTACAAAAGGGGCTGTGAAAGATTATTTTTTAAATTGCATATATAGTGATCCCCTCCCCAAATACTCTTTCAAGTGTAGTAAGAGTGGAAATTTCCCATTAAATGTTATGATGAATACAGTGGCCTCTTCTCCTGAAAAATCACATGCACATTTTCTAATTTCTTTAATTATATTAAAAAAATTTCCCATTTCCCCAATTTCAAACAGGAAAAATTTTTACTTTTAAATTTATCCTTACCACATCTATTTCATGCGTTTGCGAATATTTTCTCATAACTTGGTTTTCGCAGGCCGTATTTTTCGGTAGTTCACAGGTTTAATAAAAACTAGAGAGATGTATTGTGTAATTGTAAATTTAAAACTTAGAAAATTGAAATAAGAACTCAAACATTTTGGATTAGAAAAGCAGATCACGGCAAATTTTTTTCCAACTGCTATAAAGTTGAAAATTTCCTGTTGATCATTATCAGCAGACGTGTATAGTCCAACCACAGTACGAAGAACCACGGTTGGCATAGTGCCAAGACGATTCTATTCGCGCTGTAGGTAAGGCTGCTGAGGAAAGAGGGGGAAAAGTCTTTACAAAGTATTCTCTCGACATTCTTTAGAATCGGTTTCTAATTGCGCTTGCTTGCTATTTCCTCGTCTATTATTTTGATTATTATATTAAAATTAATGGATCCTTTATCCAACACAACTGCTCGGAATAAGCCGTTCCGTAGTGATTGTAAACGTATAATACACAATATAATTAAATTGTGAAATAAAGAAGCATTAAAAGGAAATGTTATTGTTCCACTTTCGCAATCCTTAAAGAGAGCTAGTGAAATGACCGGGATATTAATGTCCAGAGTAAAAAGAATACGCAGAGAACCAAAGGGTGAAGAAACTCCAAAATTTGAATCTCCGAGGAAACGTAAAAAAAAAAAAGAACCACCGAAAACGTAGCTTTAGATAATTTTGATTGTGATGTAATCCCAAAATATCCACTCCTATAACACTCCTTTTTTTAAAAATAGATTTGCTTCTTTCTTTTTATTATTTTGAAATTATTATTCACATATTCGATCTAAAATAAAGTTTTAAAAAATAACTTCAAAATTGCGGACAAAAAGCAGTCTGAAATACATTCCGTATTTCATAAACAAACACATCCGAAAATATGACGTTTTCCCCTAATTTCTAAGTAGACTAGCTTGTCTCGCGCATGCGTAACAGCTTCCAGGGACCTTGCTTCCGTGGTCGGACAGTATTCTGATTTCGTCTTTTGCAAACACCTTTTCTAGAGGGGCGAATGGCAACAGTCGACCCCCTAAGAAATGCTAAATATATTTCATATGTTTGGCGCTAACGCTTCCCATCACATTTTGGACTTGGTCAGCGGAGATTGAGCGTCATTTCTTTGACGCTCTCAGTCGCTTGCGAGGAATCCAAATCAGAGATTTGCGAAATCGACATTTTTTTTTTTTTTGGCAAGTTCATGGAGGAGACAAGAAAAAGGTTTGCCCACTTTTAAGTTCGTTGACCATTTTGTTTAAGTGTGTAGTCTCATATTTTTTGCTCGTATTTAGTACGCACTATATATTTTTCAATTGTCTGGAACAGGGGTGTCAAACTCGCGGCCCGCAGTTAAACCTTGTTTGTTTGTTTGACACCCCTGGTCTGGAAGAAACCATTAGCGAATATTTAGTAAAAATTATGCACCCTAGTTGCCAGGTCTGATGTAATCTCTGCAAATGTGATTTTTCTATTGTTCATGCTCAAGATCGGTGGTTCTCAACTTTGAGGGCTCCAGGCGTATTCCGGGAGGGGGTTAGAAAAAATATGTGCTGAACGTATTTTACTATCGTTACGTATGTTTTTAGGCCTAATTGGGATTGGGTCACATAGGGTCTTATGATCATCCAAAGAGTGATAGTGTACGCTGTAATAGATAGATTTCCGCACCGGCAAAATGGCGAAGCACTCGCCGCTAAGAACATAGGTAATGTTTGCATCGAGATAATCTCGATACCATAAAAGTGGAAAAAAATCCGCATTTATGATGTGTAGAATCAGTCACCCGTTGCAGAGATTTTAATGGAACATAATTTGCCTACATCAAACGCTCATCACGCAGCTCCTTTATAGTTTCGGATATTATCGGACTTGATCGGCCCCTCAATATACAGATGCGCTCGTACGAAAACGAGAGATCTGTATGCTGCTATTAAAAATAATGCATTTTTGTATTACACCCAAATGTAAACTTTTGTCCTAAAGACAAAGCAATGAAGTAACTAGCTAGTATCAATACTATTTTTGCTGCATATTATTTTCCAAGCTTTTTATATTCTAATAATAGACCAGTACTATTAGTAATAGTTTTTGAATGCTAACAAAATATTTTGCAGTGTTTTGGGTAGTGTTAGAACAGTACGAAGAATAGAAAGGAAAGGTTTGGGAGTAGCTTGAAACTAAGCACAAATTAATAACTTTACAGATGACTTATATATTTTGTAAAATCCTTGATATCAGGAAATTTTAACATTTTCAACTTTAAAAAAAATAATCTCCTTATATAGCTAAACTGCTACCCACATGCTATAATGGTTAGCATTTTGAGCTTCCATGCATTGGGCCTGAGTTCAAATTTGGAGTAAGGCTTGGTTGTATCCATGTTGTCCCCTCACAGGGAACAATACTGGCTCACCTAAATTCTGCTCGTATAATAAAGTAGCTAGCAAGACTTTGAAAAGTGTGGATGTCTTGATAAGTGCCTCCACATTAGGTATATATATATATATTCCGTGGCTCCCTAAAGTGTTCGTACACTTACGATTTTCAAGGAAATAGGGGTCTATCCATTAATTAAAATGAATATTTCAGAATGGGTATTTAATAATAAGATCTATAATCTATTGTGAACAAAACTACATGAAATATTTTTAAAATATAGTAAAACTTTATTTTTAAGAAACCAATAATCAAAATGTAATAAAAAGTTTATCTCACAAAAGTCATCGTACACTTGTAAAAAATCTCTACATATTAGTAAATATTCTAATTTTTCGTTAAATTAATATTTTGTAGGATATTCTTTAGCAACCACAACAGCTTTTAAATGTCTGGGAATAGATTGCACTAATTCTTTTGTAATTTCTGCATCAGTGTTAATCCATTCTTCCATCATAATTGTTTTTAGTTCTCTTTTCGTGTGAATGTCTCGTTTTCGTACTCGAATCTCCAGCTCTCTCCAAATATGTTCTATTGGGTTTAAATCTGGCGATTGAGGTGGTGTTTTCAAAACTTTTGGACAATTATAGAGATACCAGAGGCGAACGTTGAGAGCCCTGTGCTTAGGATTGTTATCTTGATAAAAAGGTTTTTTCCAGTACTCAAATTTTGGGCTGATAATTTTAAATTGTCTCTTAAAATATTTATATAAACAGCATGATTCATTATGCCATCAATAAATACCAAATTACCTAGTTCTGATGCTAACATGAACCCTACACAAGGACACCTCCACCGCCATGCTTAACTGTTCCTACTAAGTTCTTGGGATTAAATTCCTCATTTTTTCTTCTCGATACAATTATACGCCCATCGGAACCAAAAATGTTAAACTTGCTTTTATCGGCAAATAAGACATTATTCCAATACGTTTGGGGCATATTTATCATTGATAGTGCGAAGGAAAGCCTAAGCTTTCTGTTTTTCTCACTCGCAAAAAATTTTCTACAGACTGCACGCCCATGTAATCTAGCTGCTCTGAGAACACGTCAAACAGTTTCAGGTGAAATTGAAGCAGAAAATGTTTCATTAAATTCTGCAGAAACTTTTACAGCACTGAAACATGGATTTTTCACAAATTTTCTAATTACAAATCTCTGATCACGTTTTGTTAACTTTGTCGGACCAGCTTTTCTTACCTTGTTTTCAGTCCGATTTTTTTCTTTAAAGCATTTTATCACATACTGCACAGTAGAATGGTATAAATTAAGTAATTTAGCAATATTAGCGAACTGATTTATCACTACTATGATGAAAATTAATCAGTTTTCGAATGCTGTTTCTTGTTTCTTTATGACTATGAGCCATTTTTAAATAACAAATAGAATATTACGGAGTAGGCAAGCAAAAGTGAAAGCCAGACGATATTTTAAATGTCACCACAATTCAAAAATAAAATCAAAGCGCCAGACCATAATTTTAATTATGAATTTATCTGAAAATGTTTCAGTGTACGATGACTTTTGTGAGATAAAAGTTTTTGTTGCTTTTTGATTACTGGTTTCTTAAAAATAAAGTTTTACTGTGTTTTCGAAATATTTCATGTAGTTTTGTTAAGAATAGATTATAGATCTTATTAAATACCCATCGTGAAATATTCATTTTAGTTAATTGATAGACCCCTATTTCATTGAAAATTGTAAGTGTATGAACAATTTTAGGAGCCACTGTATATATATATATATATATATATATATATATATATATATATATATATATATATATATATATATATATAGCTGAACCTTTTTTATTAGTTTTGTTAATTTGTTACCCAATTGTTTTTTTGTGGGAGATACTATAAATAATACTTAAAAAGTTCTCTTTAAATGTCTTATGTGACACTTTAACTTAAGAGGGGATTTATTTGTAAGTTTTATATGCAATGGAGGATTTTGAGATACATATTAACTGAATTTTATCATCTGCACAATTGAAAATTAGAAAAGTCAATAGTTTTGAAATTTTTTGTCTTAATAATAATTTTATCAACTATATTGTTAGACTCTTAGTAAATTTGGGATATCAATATTTATTTGCCTTGTTCAGTCAGTGTCAAAAAAAGATTTATTTACTATTTTTTTTATGTTTTGCATTTTCACTTTATAAAAATATTAAAGTTTTGACATTTAATGATAAAAATTTAATTGAAAAACTGTCAGTTATTTCTCGGTTGACTGTACAAAGAACAGTCTGTTATTTGTATGTTTGTATTTAACAGATCATTTAATCTAAGAATTTTGCCCTTGAAAGCAACGTATTTATAATTTTCGTCATATGACATCATGGGGAAAGTCTTGTTGTTATCATTTAAAATTGAATTCAGACAACTTGTGTTTTTTGCTTGTGGATTTTTTTTCCATTTTTGTTGCTTTTTCCCCACTTATATATACATATATATGTATATATATGTAGGAAGGAGTTAGTACTCCTTCCTTTAGAAGTGAATCATTAGACTTAATTATTTTGAACATTTAATTAAACTAGACGATGTTTACAAGACAGGACTAACACTTAGTATGAAATTAAAAAATAAACACAGAAGCATCAAAAGAGCTAAACATCGGGAGCTTGCAGAACAACACATCCGCTTAAAGTCCTTCGTGCCGCAGTAGTAGGAGTGGAAGTTGTAGTAATAGTTCAGTTGTGTTGCCAAACTCACTCTCACACGGCCGTTCTGACTTTCCAGACGTCCGCGGCTGGGTTGTCAACAATAATTCACTGTTTCATTTTGTCCGCTGCAGTTGATGTTATGGTTGGACCATCGTGATGCCCTAACTTTCGAACTTCGTAACGATCGTTGGGGTTGATGTTCGTGATCTCATATGGTCCGAAGAACTTTGGTCGGAGCTTTAATCCGGTTCCAAATTGAGTTCGTTGTATTGCCACTTTGTCACCGATCTTGTATTTACAAGCCGGTTTACGCCGTTTGTTATATTGTCGTATGTTTTCTTCCTGTAAACGGAGGATATTTCGTTTAGCTTCGATACGTAACGCTTCTTTGTCATCAAGAATTCTTTGGTGGTGTTCCTCGTCAAGAAGATTTTTAATCTGTAGATCCTCTTGTTGTTTCATTTTAACACCAATTAAAAGTTGAAAGGGTGTGAATTTTGTACTGCGTGTGGTGGTACTATTTAAGATACGTTGCAATCTTGGGACATATTTAAACCATTTGTCAGGTTCATCTAGAGCTAACTTAGTTAAAACGGGAATAATTGTGCCATGAACACGCTCAACCTGACCGTTGCCACGTGGCACACCTGTTGCTATTGAAATGTGTTCAATTGACTGTTCCTGGCAGTAACTTTGAAATTCTGAAGATGTGAATGCGCTACCTTTGTCAGTAATGATTTTTGAAGGGTTGCCAAATGTAGTTTGTTGCAAGGATAATTTGTCTAAGGCATCTTTCGTAGAGGTGGACTTCACGGGATAGATCCATACAAATTTGGAAAAGGCATCAACTACTGTAAAAAGATACTTATAACATTTTTTTGTCGATGGTAAAGGTCCTAAAAAGTCGCAATGGTAACATTCAAGGGGTGCATCACCTTTTGGAATGGGGTGAAGGTATCCTTCTTGTTTTCCAGATTTTCGCGAGGACAAAATGCAAGGAATACAGTTCGAAATAATTTCTTGAACTAATTTCTTAAGTTGAGGAATGAAAAATTCACGAGAAACAATTAATTCGGTTTTTTGTGAAGCAAAATGACCTTGTGAATGGGCGTTTAGCACTATTTCTTTCTGCATCATTTGTGGTACTACTAAAAGTTCGGCATCCTGATGAAGTTTATAAAGAATTCCTTTTTTAACAAAAAATTCATCAGAAGGTGTAGATTCAAGCATAGATTTAATTTGAGATATAAATTCATCCTGGTCTTGGGCATTTTTCACCTTTTGAGTGATATCATTTGAGGTAATTACAAGAATGGGGTTACGACTTAAAGCATCAACATGTTTCATCTGTCTACCGGGTCGATGACAAACCTCATAATCAAAGTCTTCTAACATCAATGCCCATCGAGCAATTTTAGCTGGTAGGTATTTTTTGTGCATCGTTTTTTGGAAAGCATCACAATCGGTGATAATTTTAAATTTTGTTCCCAACAAGTAGTTTCGAAATTTTTTTAGCGCTTCAATAACGGCAAGAACTTCCAGTTCATAACTATGATATTTTTCTTGTTGAACTGTAGTTTTACGGCTAAAATAATGAATAGGATGAAACTGTCCATCATCGGATTGTTGCAAGAGCACAGTGCCAAAACCTAAGGAGCTGGCATCAGTGTGGAGTTCTAATGGGTATCCCTGTTGAAAAACACGAAGAACTGGATTTTGTGAAAGAATGTTTTTCTGTTGTTGAAAAGCTGCTATTTGTTCAGGGGGTTTGGGAGCTTCAATAACTTGAAATTTTGGTTCAACCTTTTCACTTTTGACGGATTCATTCTCAAGGGCATCATCATCGGCATCAAATATTTTTGGTTCAAGAGTTGCTTTGATAGTTCCAATATCAAAAGCATTATCATCATCATTATCATGAAGCAAATCTAAATCACTGGCATCAGCATCATCTAAATATTTTCCATCATCATTATCATGAAACAAATCTAAATCATTGGCATCATCATCATCATCATCACGTTCAAAATCAATTGGATTATCCATTTTCTCTACCCTAGAAATCTTATCTTGAGTAGATGTTAGAGGTTTTTCAGACATGCATATTTGGCCCTGATCTTGAATTTGTTTTTCTACAATTTTCTGTTCCGCAAAAGGGAGTCGTCGAGAACGTTGATTTACGGGGATTTCATCTTGTAATAAAATAGTCCTTTTAATTTCAGTGTCTTGAACTTTATGGGGTTTGTAGGAAGTAACGATATTTTGAACTTCCTCACGAATTTCAGAATTCAAAATGTGTGAAAGATCAAATGGGAAAGCTTGATCATCAGAAACATTAGCAATATTAACGAAGGTGTTATTTTCAGGAGTTTTGCATAAGCGAATACCGTCTTTATCAAATGTAAATTGGGTTTGCTGTAAAAAGTCGATTCCGATAATCACATCAAAAGGAATCAAGTCATCCTCTAGAACATGTATTTTAGCAGGTAAAGTAATGGTTTGAATTTCGATGGAATCCTGAAAGAATCCGATGCTGTGAACTTGGTTTTTGCCAATTCCTGAAAAGGGAATGTTGGTGGGCTGCAATGGTGGCGAACCAATTCTTCGATAGGTTTTCTCATTGATGAGGGTTGCCTGTGACCCAGTGTCACAGAGTGCTGTCAATTGAATTCCTGCAAGTTGAATGTCAACATGCATGGGATTTTTCGATGAAGTTTCAGGAGAAAGTGCATTTACAGTTTTATCAGAAATAGGTTTTTGAGAATCAGGTTTTGGTTTAGAATTTCGATAACTTTTAGGGCAATTAGCATGAACATGACCAAAACTTTTACATCCGTAGCATTGTTTACCATGTGACTTATTCAAACATTGGTTGCTTTTGTGACCTCTCAAGCCACAGGAAAAACATACTGGCTGTGTATTTGGGCTACGTGTATTATCGACTTTCACATTGAGGTAGGAAGCATCAATTTTTTTCTGATTATTTTGTCTGAAATTTTGTGATCTGTTAAAGATTTGTTCATAAATTTTCAACTTTTCCTTAAATTCATAGACGGATTTACAACCGTAAAGAATAACTTTATTGTTTGTTGAATCAGGAATTCCGTTTATGACATACTCAAACAGAGAGGAGTCATCGAGAGAACCTTTGTGTGCCAAATCTCTCATAGCTAAGAAATATTCTTGTAGGGTTTCAAACGGTTTCATACGTCGAGATTCCATTAATTTATGTAACTGAATACCGTTAATTTTGTCCGAAAATTCGTCTAATAAATGGTGCTTCAATTGTTCCCAATTTGTAATTCCACGAATAGACCTAATTAAAGTTTGAGCGGGACCAGTTAAACATTTTCTAACAAAAGTAATTTGGTGAATTGGATTGTTTATCTGATATAAACAAAAAAGTTCTTCAACGTCAGATATAAAATTCTCAACACTGTAATTATCACGAGACGAGAAAGGTTTTATTAAATCAACAACGTCTTTCAGACTAAACAACTGGAAAGAGAGATTCGTAGTTTCAACTGAAGGCAATGAATTTTGATCTGATTCACCAACGGAAATGTGTGTATTTTGCTTATTCGAAGATTCTTTTGCGTCAATGGTGAGGGGAAAAGGGAGATCTATTTTCCTCTATAACGCTGTTAGTTTGGGATGAACGTGCATCCGGAAGTGAGTCATCATTCACTTCGCATTCCGAAAGATCAGAAAATTCTGCTTTTAATAACGATAAATCACTAAGACTCATAAGAATGGTATTGGCACATTTGTCTGGGTCAGTTGAAAATTCTAAATGAAGTAGATTACAAATAGAAATCAAGTCTTTAAGTGAAAACTCTTTAAGTACTTTCTGTTTCGTTGCTTCCAACACGAATGGCTGTTTAAAACCTGTAAATTTACGTAATCTGGTACGATTTTGTCTGTCGCCGTCTGTACCAAAAATTAAACGATGTAGAACCTTTATTTGATTCGTGCTACCAATTTTTAATGATTTTGCAATATTGGGGTAATCGTTAAGAGTAGCCATAACTATATACTAGGTTCAAACAATTATAGTACACAAATATACAAATATTCAAAACCAAAATCAATAATTATAATACGTAGTTACTCAAATTCAAAAGTAGAAAATAATATTTCAAATCGAAATTTTTTCAAATACCAATTCAATAATAAAATATTGATTCTCAAAATATGCATCAAAATAAGTAATCTTTAAAACAGGTTTTGTTCAAGAAAACAAAATTATGAACTAAAATAAGCATCAAATATCAAATAATAAGTTCTTCAAAATAATTTCTCTGGTTGAAGAAAACAGATGACGTAAATTTAGATATGTATCAAGTTAGATATTACTTCAGCAAAATATTCATCAAATTAATCTTCAAAATAAATCACTGTTGAAGAAAATAGAGGATGTAAATGCAGCATCAAAATAATAGTTAAAGTTCTAATGTTAAAAGCATCAAAATTGGGAAATCGAAAGTATCAAAATTGTGAAATCGAAAGCATCAAAGCATTCTGCAAAATAAAAAATATTCTCGCAAGAAAACAGCAGAATTAAGTTCAACATCAAAGCGCATCAAATAAGCAAAGTTGTCATCAAATAAACATTCGCTTCGTCAAAATTATGCATCAAAATAATAATATAATAATCTTCAAAAGTATTCAATTCGCGATCTTTCAAAATATATGTTATGTTGTGGTTTGTTCAAGGAAACAAGATTCTTCAAGTTAAATGTCGAAATTTTCATCAAATCATCAAATAATTTCATCGAAATAGAATTCTCTTCAAGAAAACAGAAGTGATAAATTCAACGTCAAAGACCATCAAAAGTGAATTTAGCATCAATTAAATTCCTGCATCAAAAGAACGTTGAAATATCTTTCAGTTTTCTTAAATCATCAATAAGTTGAGAATTCCCTTAATCATCAAAATTTTCTTGAACAAGCGTCAACGTATGCATCAAATAATTTTAATATGATCCAAGTTACTTACAATTCTGGTTTTGGTTCTCATCATCCCATCAGAGTATCATCAGAGTCCGTGGCACATCACTTTGGCTTTCGCTTTCGATATCCAAATCCAAAATGACAGACAACAGTAATCCAGTCGAAATCAAGTCGAAATCAAGTCGTATCATCGAAAGAAAATAAAGTTTTTTTTTTTTTAAGTTCAGCATGCTAGGGGTATTTTACGAGTCCGAGGGCCGAGCACCCATGTAGGAAGGAGTTAGTACTCCTTCCTTTAGAAGTGAATCATTAGGCTTAATTATTTTGAACATTTAATTAAACTAGACGATGTTTACAAGACAGGACTAACACTTAGTATGAAATTAAAAAATAAACACAGAAGCATCAAAAGAGCTAAACATCGGGAGCTTGCAGAACAACACATCCGCTTAAAGTCCTTCGTGCCGCAGTAGTAGGAGTGGAAGTTGTAGTAATAGTTCAGTTGTGTTGCCAAACTCACTCTCACATATATATATATATATATATATATATGTTCTTTCGAAATAGAAAGTAATTTAACTCTGCAGCTTTATACAAAACATTATTTTACACTTCAAACATTCTTTATACTATAATGATTATGGTATAGACCACAGAATAAAGCAAAGAGATGGGTGCTCATTTATAAAACGGTATTGTTAATTAAGTATCTTGTTGGAGAGGGAAAATGCTCAACATTTTAAAATTAAACTAAAGAAAAGTAAATACTCTTTTTTTTTTTACCATGCAATTTTCTTTCTTTTTTTGGTTGGTAAATGTTATCTAAAATGAGAAAAGCTTTGGATTATATCCTTTTAATATTTGTTTAGCAGTTATATTGTGATACAATAGAGAAAAATTATAATTTTTGTGATAGGCTGTTTTTCTTTTCTTTTGATAATATTTCTGTTATGTGTCAGACTTTTGTTTTAGAATTTAATGATAGTATCATTTGGCTAAAATAAAAGCAATGTCACATGCATTTCATCCTTTAGGTATAATTTTTAATAATTGAAGTAAGAGTAAATTACATTTATTATGATTACAGAATGTGCATTATTCCATTTCTACAAATATATATATATATATATATATATTAATTTAGTAATTTTTGTCAAAGAGATGTAAATGCCGTATGTTAGATTTGGAGGTTGGTATTATGTGCAAATTTAAATTATGTATTGTTTTAAATTTTATACAGATAGCCCTCCTACAGCACGGTTTCGCTCTAACACGACAGGAAAATTTGCCAGAACCGTCGTGTAACACACTTTCGCTCTAACACTATAAAAAAATTGCGAATACCTTTGTACAACACTGTACTTCTACAGCACTAGATAACATGATTTTTGTTTAACACATTTAAAAAATAAAATTCCGTAAATTAAAGACGGGAAGGAATAACGAACTAAAGTGGCTTTACATGCAAATGTATAAACAAATTATAATTTATTCATTTACAACGCTATTCCGATGTCATAACGGAAAGCGTCATGCACAGTTTACACGTGTGACGTAATACCCCCACGTGGACGAACGCCCTTGTAAGAACCAGCCAACAAACCAAAATTACAGATTTTTTAAAAGAGAATAGAAGGTGCAAAATATCTAAATGAAGAAAAAGGTTCTGAAAGTGAAGGTGATATCGTTCAACCGAAAGAACGTTCTCCTTTGATTGTACTGAGCAGCGATGGGAAAGAAATTTATTAAATTGAGGTTGCATTAAATGAAAATAATGTTTTTGTTTCTTTTCGTTTTGTGTTATACATACATTTAATTTTTTTAATAAAAATTAGGTTGTTTATATGTAATTTTTTTAAAAATGTTTGTTTTTAATAAGTTTTCGGAACGTAACCCCCCTTTTTGTACTAGCTCTGGGTCACATATAACACGGATTCACACAACACGGTATTTTCTAGGAACCTCTCTACCGTGTTATAGGAGGGTCTCCTGTATTTTATTTATTGCAAATATATTTATATTAGTTTTAGTACTTTTAGAATATGCCTCTGTTATTTTTTCCTAGCCCTAAAATAATGGTAGAATGATTAGTGTACTTCCTCTTTAAAAGGGTTTTACAAAAGGGGCTGTGAAAGATTATTTTTTAAATTGCATATATAATGATCCCCTCCCCAAATCCTCTTTCAAGTGTAGTAAGAGTGGAAATTTCCCATTAAATGTTATGATGAATACAGTGGCCTCTTCTCCTGAAAAATCACATGCACATTTTCTAATTTCTTTAATTATATTAAAAAAATTTCCCATTTCCCCAATTTCAAACAGGAAAAATTTTTACTTTTAAATTTATCCTTACCACATCTATTTCATACGTTTGCGAATATTTTCTCATAACTTGGTTTTCGCAGGCCGTATTTTTCGGTAGTTCACAGGTTTAATAAAAACTAGAGAGATGTATTGTGTAATTGTAAATTTAAAACTTAGAAAATTGAAATAAGAACTCAAACATTTTGGATTAGAAAAGCAGATCACGGCAAATTTTTTTCCAACTGCTATAAAGTTGAAAATTTCCTGTTGATCATTATCAGCAGACGTGTATAGTCCGACCACAGTACGAAGAACCACGGTTGGCATAATGCCAAGACGATTCTATTCGCGCTGTAGGTAAGGCTGCTGAGGAAAGAGGGGGAAAAGTCTTTACAAAGTATTCTCTCGACATTCTTTAGAATCGGTTTCTAATTGCGCTTGCTTGCTATTTCCTCGTCTATTATTTTGATTATTATATTAAAATTAATGGATCCTTTATCCAACACAACTGCTCGGAATAAGCCGTTCCGTAGTGATTGTAAACGTATAATACACAATAGAATTAAATTGTGAAATAAAGAAGCACTAAAAGGAAATGTTATTGTTCCACTTTCGCAATCCTTAAAGAGAGCTAGTGAAATGACCGGGATATTAATGTCCAGAGTAAAAAGAATACGCAGAGAACCAAAGGGTGAAGAAACTCCAAAATTTGAATCTCCGAGGAAACGTCAAAAAAAAAAAAAAAAAAAAAAAAAAAAAAAAAAAAAAAAAAAAAAAGAACCACCGAAAACGTAGATTTAGATAATTTTGATTGTAATGTAATCCGAAAATATCCACTCCTATAACACTCCTTTTTTTAAAAATAGATTTGCTTCTTTCTTTTTATTATTTTGAAATTATTATTCACATATTCGATCTAACATAAAGTTTTAAAAAATAACTTCAAAATTGCGGACAAAAAGCAGTCTGAAATACATTCCGTATTTCATAAACAAACACATCCGAAAATATGACGTTTTCCCCTAATTTCTAAGTAGACTAGCTTGTCTCGCGCATGCGTAACAGCTTCCAGGGACCTTGCTTCCGTGGTCGGACAGTATTCTGATTTCGTCTTTTGCAAACACCTTTTCTAGAGGGGCGAATGGCAACAGTCGACCCCCTAAGAAATGCTAAATATATTTCGTATGTTTGGCGCTAACGCTTCCCATCACATTTTGGACTTGGTCAGCGGAGATTGAGCGTCATTTCTTTGACGCTCTCAGTCGCTTGCGAGGAATCCTAATCAGAGATTTGCGAAATCGACATATTTTTTTTTGGCAAGTTCATGGAGGAGACAAGAAAAAGGTTTGCCCACTTTTAAGTTCGTTGACCATTTTGTTTAAGTGTGTAGTCTCATATTTTTTGCTCGTATTTAGTACGCACTATATTTTTTTGAATTGTCTGGAACAGGGGTGTCAAACTCGCGGCCCGCGGTTAAACCTTGTTTGTTTGTTTGACACCCCTGGTCTGGAAGAAACCATTAGCGAATATTTAGTAAAAATTATGCACCCTAGTTGCCAGGTCTGATGTAATCTCTGCAAATGTGATTTTTCTATTGTTCATGCTCAAGATCGGTGGTCCTCAACTTTGAGGGCTCCAGGCGTATTCCGGGAGGGGGTTAGAAAAAATATGTGCTGAACGTATTTTACTATCGTTACGTATGTTTTTAGGCCTAATTGGGATTGGGTCACATAGGGTCTTATGATCATCCAAAGAGTGATAGTTTACGCTGTAATAGATAGATTTCCGCACCGGCAAAATGGCGAAGCACTCGCCACTAAGAACATAGATAATGTTTGCATCGAGATAATCTCGATACCATAAAAGTGGAAAAAATTCCGCATTTATGATGTGTAGAATCAGTCACCCATTGCAGAGATTTTAATGGAACATAATTTGCCTACATCAAACGCTCATCACGCTGCTCCTTTATAGTTTCGGATATTATCGGACTTGATCGGCCCCTCAATATACAGATGCGCTCGTACGAAAACGAGAGATCTGTATGCTGCTATTAAAAATAATGAATTTTTGTATTACACCCAAATGTAAACTTTTGTCCTAAAGACAAAGCAATGAAGTAACTAGCTAGTATCAATACTATTTTTGCTGCATATTATTTTCCAAGCTTTTTATATTCTAATAATAGAGCAGTTCTATTAGTAATAGTTTTTGAATGCTCACAAAATATTTTGCAGTTTTTTGGGTAGTGTTAGAACAGCACGAAGAATAGAAAGGAAAGTTTTGGGAGTAGCTTGAAACTAAGCACAAATTAATAACTTTACAGATGACTTATATATTTTGTAAAATCCTTGAAATCAGGAAATTTTAACATTTTCAACTTTAAAAAAAAATAATCTCCTTATATAGCTAAACTGCTACCCACATGCTATAATGGTTAGTATTTTGAGCTTCCATGCGTTGGGCCTGAGTTCAAATTTGGAGTAAGGCTTGGTTGTATCCATGTTGTCCCCTCACAGGGAACAATACTGGCTCACCTAAATTCTGCTCGTATAATAAAGTAGCTAGCAAGACTTTGAAAAGTGTGGATGTCTTGATAAGTGCCTCCACATTAGGTATATATATATATATTCCGTGGCTCCCTAAAGTGTTCGTACACTTACGATTTTCAGGGAAATAGGGGTCTATCCGTTAATTAAAATGAATATTTCAGAATGGGTATTTAATAATAAGATCTATAATCTATTGTGAACAAAACTACATGAAATATTTTAAAAACATAGTAAAACTTTATTTTTAAGAAACCAATAATCAAAATGTAATAAAAAGTTTATCTCACAAAAGTCATCGTACACTTGTAAAAAATCTCTACATATTAGTAAATATTCTAATTTTTCGTTAAATTAATATTTTGTAGGATATTCTTTAGCAACCACAACAGCTTTTAAATGTCTGGGAATAGATTGCACTAATTCTTTGTAATTTCTGCATCAAGTGTTAATGCATTCTTCCATCATAATTGTTTTTAGTTCGCTTTTCGTGTGAATGTCTCGTTTTCGTACTCGAATCTCCAGCTCTCTCCAAATATGTTCTATTGGGTTTAAATCTGGCGATTGAGGTGGTGTTTTCAAAACTTTTGGACAATTATAGAGATACCAGAGGCGAACGTTGAGAGCCCTGTGCTTAGGATTGTTATCTTGATAAAAAGTTTTTTTCCAGTACTCAAATTTTGGGCTGATAATTTTAAATTGTCTCTTAAAATATTTATATAAACAGCATGATTCATTATGCCATCAATAAATACCAAATTACCTAGTTCTGATGCTAACATGAACCCTACACAAGGACACCTCCACCGCCATGCTTAACTGTTCCTACTAAGTTCTTGGGATTAAATTCCTCATTTTTTCTTCTCCGATACAATTATACGCCCATCGAAACCAAAAATGTTAAACTTGCTTTTATCGGCAAATAAGACATTATTCCAATACGTTTGGGGCATATTTATCATTGATAGTGCGAAGGAAAGCCTAAGCTTTCTGTTTTTCTCACTCACAAAAAATTTTGTACAGACAGCACGCCCATGTAATCTAGCTGCTCTGAGAACACGTCAAACAGTTTCAGGTGAAATTGAAGCAGAAAATGTTTCATTAAATTCTGCAGAAACTTTTACAGCACTGAAACATGGATTTTTCACAAATTTTCTAATTACAAATCTCTGATCACGTTTTGTTAACTTTGTCGGACCAGCTTTTCTTACCTTGTTTTCAGTCCGATTTTTTTCTTTAAAGCATTTTATCACATACTGCACAGTAGAATGGTATAAATTAAGTAATTTAGCAATATTAGCGAACTGATTTATCACTACTATGATGAAAATTAATCAGTTTTCGAATGCTGTTTCTTGTTTCTTTATGACTATGAGCCATTTTTAAATAACAAATAGAATATTACTTAGTAGGCAAGCAAAAGTGAAAGCCAGACGATATTTTAAATGTCACCACAATTCAAAAATAAAATCAAAGCGCCAGACCATAATTTTAATTATGAATTTATCTGAAAATGTTTCAGTGTACGATGACTTTTGTGAGATAAAAGTTTTTGTTGCTTTTTGATTAGTGGTTTCTTAAAAATAAAGTTTTACTGTGTTTTCGAAATATTTCATGTAGTTTTGTTAAGAATAGATTATAGATCTTATTAAATACCCATCATGAAATATTCATTTTAGTTAATTGATAGACCCCTATTTCATTGAAAATTGTAAGTGTATGAACAATTTTAGGAGCCACTGTATATATATATATATATATATATATATATATATATATATATATATATATATATATATATAGCTGAACCTTTTTTATTAGTTTTGTTAATTTGTTTCCCAATTTTTTTTTGTGGGAGATACTATAAATAATACTTAAAAAGTTCTCTTTAAATGTCTTATGTGATACTTTAACTTAAGAGGGGATTTATTTGTAAGTTTTATATGCAATGGAGGATTTTGAGATACATATTAACTGAATTTTATCATCTGCACAATTGAAAATTTGAAAAGTCAATAGTTTTGAAATTTTTTGTCTTAATAATAATTTTATCAACTATATTGTTAGACTCTTAGTAAATTTGGGATATCAATATTTATTTGCCTTGTTCAGTCAGTGTCAAAAAAAGATTTATTTACTATTTTTTTTATGTTTTGCATTTTCACTTTATAAAATATTAAAGTTTTGACATTTAATGATAAAAATTTAATTGAAAAACTGTCAGTTATTTCTCGGTTGACTGTACAAAGAACAGTCTGTTATTTGTATGTTTGTATTTAACAGATCATTTAATCTAAGAATTTTGCCCTTGAAAGCAACGTATTTATAATTTTCGTCATATGACATCATGGGGAAAGTCTTGTTGTTATCATTTAAAATTGAATTCAGACAACTTGTGTTTTTTGCTTGTGGATTTTTTTTCCATTTTTGTTGTTTTTTTCCCCACTTATATATACATATATATGTATATATATATATATATATATATGTATGTATATATATATATATATATATATATATATATATATATATATATATATAATTGTTCTTTCGAAATAGAAAGTAATTTAACTCTGCAGCGTTATACAAAACATTATTTTACACTTCAAACATTCTTTATACTATAATGATTATGGTATAGACCACAGAATAAAGCAAAGAGATGGGTGCTCATTTATAAAACGGTATTGTTAATTAAGTATCTTGTTGGAGAGGGAAAATGCTCAACATTTTAAAATTAAACTAAAGAAAAGTAAATACTCTTTTTTTTTTTTACCATGCAATTTTCTTTCTTTTTTTGGTTGGTAAATGTTATCTAAAATGAGAAAAGCTTTGGATTATATCCTTTTAATATTTGTTTAGCAGTTATATTGTGATACAATAGAGAAAAATTATAATTTTTGTGATAGGCTGTTTTTCTTTTCTTTTCATAATATTTCTGTTATGTGTCAGACTTTTGTTTTAGAATTTAATGATAGTATCATTTGGCTAAAATAAAGGCAATGTCACATGCATTTCATCCTTTAGGTATAATTTTTAATAATTGAAGTAAGAGTAAATTACATTTATTATGATTACAGAATGTGCATTATTCCATTTCTACAAATATATATATACATATATATATATATATATATATTAATTTAGTAATTTTTGTCAAAGAGATGTAAATGCCGTATGTTAGATTTGGAGGTTGGTATTATGTGCAAATTTAAATTATGTATTGTTTTAAATTTTATACAGATAGCCCTCCTACAGCACGGTTTCGCTCTAACACGACAGGAAAATTTGCCAGAACCGTCGTGTAACACAGTTTCGCTCTAACACTATAAAAAAATTGCGAATACCTTTGTACAACACTGTACTTCTACAGCACTAGATAACATGATTTTTGTTTAACACATTTAAAAAAATAAAATTCCGTAAATTAAAGACGGGAAGGAATAACGAACTAAAGTGGCTTTACATGCAAATGTATAAACAAATTATAATTTATTCATTTACAACGCTATTCCGATGTCATAACGGAAAGCGTCATGCACAGTTTACACGTGTGACGTAATACCCCCACGTGGACGAACGCCCTTGTAAGAACCAGCCAACAAACCAAAATTACAGATTTTTTAAAAGAGAATAGAAGGTGCAAAATATCTAAATGAAGAAAAAGGTTCTGAAAGTGAAGGTGATATCGTTCAACCGAAAGAACGTTCTCCTTTGATTGTACTGAGCAGCGATGGGAAAGAAATTTATTAAATTGAGGTTGCATTAAATGAAGATAATGTTTTTGTTTCTTTTCGTTTTGTGTTATACATACATTTAATTTTTTTAATAAAAATTAGGTTGTTTATATGTAATTTTTTTAAAAATGTTTGTTTTTAATAAGTTTTCGGAACGTAACCCCCGTTTTTGTACTAGCTCTGGGTCACATATAACACGGATTCACAGAACACGGTATTTTCTAGGAACCTATCTACCGTGTTATAGGAGGGTCTCCTGTATTTTATTTATTGCAAATATATTTATATTAGTTTTAGTACTTTTAGAATATGCCTCTGTTATTTTTTCCTAGCCCTAAAATAATGGTAGAATGATTAGTGTACTTCCTCTTTAAAAGGGTTTTACAAAAGGGGCTGTGAAAGATTATTTTTTAAATTGCATATATAATGATCCCCTCCCCAAATCCTCTTTCAAGTGTAGTAAGAGTAGAAATTTCCCATTAAATGTTATGATGAATACAGTGGCCTCTTCTCCTGAAAAATCACATGCACATTTTCTAATTTCTTTAATTATATTAAAAAAATTTCCCATTTCCCCAATTTCAAACAGGAAAAATTTTTACTTTTAAATTTATCCTTACCACATCTATTTCATACGTTTGCGAATATTTTCTCATAACTTGGTTTTCGCAGGCCGTATTTTTCGGTAGTTCACAGGTTTAATAAAAACTAGAGAGATGTATTGTGTAATTGTAAATTTAAAACTTAGAAAATTGAAATAAGAACTCAAACATTTTGGATTAGAAAAGCAGATCACGGCAAATTTTTTTCCAACTGCTATAAAGTTGAAAATTTCCTGTTGATCATTATCAGCAGACGTGTATAGTCCGACCACAGTACGAAGAACCACGGTTGGCATAGTGCCAAGACGATTCTATTCGCGCTGTAGGTAAGGCTACTGAGGAAAGAGGGGGAAAAGTCTTTACAAAGTATTCTCTCGACATTCTTTAGAATCGGTTTCTAATTGCGCTTGCTTGCTATTTCCTCGTCTATTATTTTGATTATTATATTAAAATTAATGGATCCTTTATCCAACACAACTGCTCGGAATAAGCCGTTCCGTAGTGATTGTAAACGTATAATACACAATATAATTAAATTGTGAAATAAAGAAGCACTAAAAGGAAATGTTATTGTTCCACTTTCGCAATCCTTAAAGAGAGCTAGTGAAATGACCGGGATATTAATGTCCAGAGTAAAAAGAATACGCAGAGAACCAAAGGGTGAAGAAACTCCAAAATTTGAATCTCCGAGGAAACGTCAAAAAAAAAAAAAAAAAAAAAAAAAAAAAACCACCGAAAACGTAGATTTAGATAATTTTGATTGTAATGTAATCCGAAAATATCCACTCCTATAACACTCCTTTTTTTAAAAATAGATTTGCTTCTTTCTTTTTATTATTTTGAAATTATTATTCACATATTCGATCTAAAATAAAGTTTTAAAAAATAACTTCAAAATTGCGGACAAAAAGCAGTCTGAAATACATTCCGTATTTCATAAACAAACACATCCGAAAATATGACGTTTTCCCCTAATTTCTAAGTAGACTAGCTTGTCTCGCGCATGCGTAACAGCTTCCAGGGACCTTGCTTCCGTGGTCGGACAGTATTCTGATTTCGTCTTTTGCAAACACCTTTTCTAGAGGGGCGAATGGCAACAGTCGACCCCCTAAGAAATGCTAAATATATTTCGTATGTTTGGCGCTAACGCTTCCCATCACATTTTGGACTTGGTCAGCGGAGATTGAGCGTCATTTCTTTGACGCTCTCAGTCGCTTGCGAGGAATCCGAATCAGAGATTTGCGAAATCGACATATTTTTTTTTGGCAAGTTCATGGAGGAGACAAGAAAAAGGTTTGCCCACTTTTAAGTTCGTTGACCATTTTGTTTAAGTGTGTAGTCTCATATTTTTTGCTTGTATTTAGTACGCACTATATTTTTTTGAATTGTCTGGAACAGGGGTGTCAAACTCGCGGCCCGCGGTTAAACCTTGTTTGTTTGTTTGACACCCCTGGTCTGGAAGAAACCATTAGCGAATATTTAGTAAAAATTATGCACCCTAGTTGCCAGGTCTGATGTAATCTCTGCAAATGTGATTTTTCTATTGTTCATGCTCAAGATCGGTGGTTCTCAACTTTGAGGGCTCGAGTGGTATTCCGGGAGGGGGTTAGAAAAAATATGTGCTGAACGTATTTTACTATCGTTACGTATGTTTTTAGGCCTAATTGGGATTGGGTCACATAGGGTCTTATGATCATCCAAAGAGTGATAGTTTACGCTGTAATAGATAGATTTCCGCACCGGCAAAATGGCGAAGCACTCGCCACTAAGAACATAGATAATGTTTGCATCGAGATAATCTCGATACCATAAAAGTGGAAAAAATTCCGCATTTATGATGTGTAGAATCAGTCACCCATTGCAGAGATTTTAATGGAACATAATTTGCCTACATCAAACGCTCATCACGCTGCTCCTTTATAGTTTCGGATATTATCGGACTTGATCGGCCCCTCAATATACAGATGCGCTCGTACGAAAACGAGAGATCTGTATGCTGCTATTAAAAATAATGAATTTTTGTATTACACCCAAATGTAAACTTTTGTCCTAAAGACAAAGCGATGAAGTAACTAGCTAGTATCAATACTATTTTTGCTGCATATTATTTTCCAAGCTTTTTATATTCTAATAATAGAGCAGTTCTATTAGTAATAGTTTTTGAATGCTGACAAAATATTTTGCAGTTTTTTGGGTAGTGTTAGAACAGCACGAAGAATAGAAAGGAAAGTTTTGGGAGTAGCTTGAAACTAAGCACAAATTAATAACTTTACAGATGACTTATATATTTTGTAAAATCCTTGAAATCAGGAAATTTTAACATTTTCAACTTTAAAAAAAAATAATCTCCTTATATAGCTAAACTGCTACCCACATGCTATAATGGTTAGCATTTTGAGCTTCCATGCGTTGGGCCTGAGTTCAAATTTGGAGTAAGGCTTGGTTGTATCCATGTTGTCCCCTCACAGGGAACAATACTGGCTCACCTAAATTCTGCTCGTATAATAAAGTAGCTAGCAAGACTTTGAAAAGTGTGGATGTCTTGATAAGTGCCTCCACATTAGGTATATATATATATATTCCGTGGCTCCCTAAAGTGTTCGTACACTTACGATTTTCAGGGAAATAGGGGTCTATCCGTTAATTAAAATGAATATTTCAGAATGGGTATTTAATAATAAGATCTATAATCTATTGTGAACAAAACTACATGAAATATTTTAAAAACATAGTAAAACTTTATTTTTAAGAAACCAATAATCAAAATGTAATAAAAAGTTTATCTCACAAAAGTCATCGTACACTTGTAAAAAATCTCTACATATTAGTAAATATTCTAATTTTTCGTTAAATTAATATTTTGTAGGATATTCTTTAGCAACCACAACAGCTTTTAAATGTCTGGGAATAGATTGCACTAATTCTTTTAAATTTCTGCATCAATGTTAATGCATTCTTCCATCATAATTGTTTTTAGTTCGCTTTTCGTGTGAATGTCTCGTTTTCGTACTCGAATCTCCAGCTCTCTCCAAATATGTTCTATTGGGTTTAAATCTGGCGATTGAGGTGGTGTTTTCAAAACTTTTGGACAATTATAGAGATACCAGAGGCGAACGTTGAGAGCCCTGTGCTTAGGATTGTTATCTTGATAAAAAGGTTTTTTCCAGTAATCAAATTTTGGGCTGATAATTTTAAATTGTCTCTTAAAATATTTATATAAACAGCATGATTCATTATGCCATCAATAAATACCAAATTACCTAGTTCTGATGCTAACATGAACCCTACACAAGGACACCTCCACCGCCATGCTTAACTGTTCCTACTAAGTTCTTGGGATTAAATTCCTCATTTTTTCTTCTCCATACAATTATACGCCCATCGGAACCAAAAATGTTAAACTTGCTTTTATCGGCAAATAAGACATTATTCCAATACGTTTGGGGCATATTTATCATTGATAGTGCGAAGGAAAGCCTAAGCTTTCTGTTTTTCTCACTCACAAAAAATTTTGTACAGACAGCACGCCCATGTAATCTAGCTGCTCTGAGAACACGTCAAACAGTTTCAGGTGAAATTGAAGCAGAAAATGTTTCATTAAATTCTGCAGAAACTTTTACAGCACTGAAACATGGATTTTTCACAAATTTTCTAATTACAAATCTCTGATCACGTTTTGTTAACTTTGTCGGACCAGCTTTTCTTACCTTGTTTTCAGTCCGATTTTTTTCTTTAAAGCATTTTATCACATACTGCACAGTAGAATGGTATAAATTAAGTAATTTAGCAATATTAGCGAACTGATTTATCACTACTATGATGAAAATTAATCAGTTTTCGAATGCTGTTTCTTGTTTCTTTATGACTATGAGCCATTTTTAAATAACAAATAGAATATTACTTAGTAGGCAAGCAAAAGTGAAAGCCAGACGATATTTTAAATGTCACCACAATTCAAAAATAAAATCAAAGCGCCAGACCATAATTTTAATTATGAATTTATCTGAAAATGTTTCAGTGTACAATGACTTTTGTGAGATAAAAGTTTTTGTTGCTTTTTGATTAGTGGTTTCTTAAAAATAAAGTTTTACTGTGTTTTCGAAATATTTCATGTAGTTTTGTTAAGAATAGATTATAGATCTTATTAAATACCCATCATGAAATATTCATTTTAGTTAATTGATAGACCCCTATTTCATTGAAAATTGTAAGTGTATGAACAATTTTAGGAGCCACTGTATATATATATATATATATATATATATATATAGCTGAACCTTTTTTATTAGTTTTGTTAATTTGTTTCCCAATTTTTTTTTGTGGGAGATACTATAAATAATACTTAAAAAGTTCTCTTTAAATGTCTTATGTGATACTTTAACTTAAGAGGGGATTTATTTGTAAGTTTTATATGCAATGGAGGATTTTGAGATACATATTAACTGAATTTTATCATCTGCACAATTGAAAATTAGAAAAGTCAATAGTTTTGAAATTTTTTGTCTTAATAATAATTTTATCAACTATATTGTTAGACTCTTAGTAAATTTGGGATATCAATATTTATTTGCCTTGTTCAGTCAGTGTCAAAAAAAGATTTATTTACTATTTTTTTTATGTTTTGCATTTTCACTTTATAAAAATATTAAAGTTTTGACATTTAATGATAAAAATTTAATTGAAAAACTGTCAGTTATTTCTCGGTTGACTGTACAAAGAACAGTCTGTTATTTGTATGTTTGTATTTAACAGATCATTTAATCTAAGAATTTTGCCCTTGAAAGCAACGTATTTATAATTTTCGTCATATGACATCATGGGGAAAGTCTTGTTGTTATCATTTAAAATTGAATTCAGACAACTTGTGTTTTTTGCTTGTGGATTTTTTTTCCATTTTTGTTGTTTTTTTCCCCACTTATATATACATATATATGTATATATATATATATATATATATATATATATATATATATATATATATATATATGTATATATATATATATATATATATATATATATATATATATATATATATATATATATATATATATATATAATTGTTCTTTCGAAATAGAAAGTAATTTAACTCTGCAGCGTTATACAAAACATTATTTTACACTTCAAACATTCTTTATACTATAATGATTATGGTATAGACCACAGAATAAAGCAAAGAGATGGGTGCTCATTTATAAAACGGTATTGTTAATTAAGTATCTTGTTGGAGAGGGAAAATGCTCAACATTTTAAAATTAAACTAAAGAAAAGTAAATACTCTTTTTTTTTTTTACCATGCAATTTTCTTTCTTTTTTTGGTTGGTAAATGTTATCTAAAATGAGAAAAACTTTGGATTATATCCTTTTAATATTTGTTTAGCAGTTATATTGTGATACAATAGAGAAAAATTATAATTTTTGTGATAGGCTGTTTTTCTTTTCTTTTGATAATATTTCTGTTATGTGTCAGACTTTTGTTTTAGAATTTAATGATAGTATCATTTGGCTAAAATAAAAGCAATGTCACATGCATTTCATCCTTTAGGTATAATTTTTAATAATTGAAGTAAGAGTAAATTACATTTATTATGATTACAGAATGTGCATTATTCCATTTCTACAAATATATATATACATATATATATATATATATATATATTAATTTAGTAATTTTTGTCAAAGAGATGTAAATGCCGTATGTTAGATTTGGAGGTTGGTATTATGTGCAAATTTAAATTATGTATTGTTTTAAATTTTATACAGATAGCCCTCCTACAGCACGGTTTCGCTCTAACACGACAGGAAAATTTGCCAGAACCGTCGTGTAACACACTTTCGCTCTAACACTATAAAAAAATTGCGAATACCTTTGTACAACACTGTACTTCTACAGCACTAGATAACATGATTTTTGTTTAACACATTTAAAAAAATAAAATTCCGTAAATTAAAGACGGGAAGGAATAACGAACTAAAGTGGCTTTACATGCAAATGTATAAACAAATTATAATTTATTCATTTACAACGCTATTCCGATGTCATAACGGAAAGCGTCATGCACAGTTTACACGTGTGACGTAATACCCCCACGTGGACGAACGCCCTTGTAAGAACCAGCCAACAAACCAAAATTACAGATTTTTTAAAAGAGAATAGAAGGTGCAAAATATCTAAATGAAGAAAAAGGTTCTGAAAGTGAAGGTGATATCGTTCAACCGAAAGAACGTTCTCCTTTGATTGTACTGAGCAGCGATGGGAAAGAAATTTATTAAATTGAGGTTGCATTAAATGAAGATAATGTTTTTGTTTCTTTTCGTTTTGTGTTATACATACATTTAATTTTTTTAATAAAAATTAGGTTGTTTATATGTAATTTTTTTTAAAATGTTTGTTTTTAATAAGTTTTCGGAACGTAACCCCCGTTTTTGTACTAGCTCTGGGTCACATATAACACGGATTCACACAACACGGTATTTTCTAGGAACCTCTCTACCGTGTTATAGGAGGGTCTCCTGTATTTTATTTATTGCAAATATATTTATATTAGTTTTAGTACTTTTAGAATATGCCTCTGTTATTTTTTCCTAGCCCTAAAATAATGGTAGAATGATTAGTGTACTTCCTCTTTAAAAGGGTTTTACAAAAGGGGCTGTGAAAGATTATTTTTTAAATTGCATATATAATGATCCCCTCCCCAAATCCTCTTTCAAGTGTAGTAAGAGTGGAAATTTCCCATTAAATGTTATGATGAATACAGTGGCCTCTTCTCCTGAAAAATCACATGCACATTTTCTAATTTCTTTAATTATATTAAAAAAATTTCCCATTTCCCCAATTTCAAACAGGAAAAATTTTTACTTTTAAATTTATCCTTACCACATCTATTTCATACGTTTGCGAATATTTTCTCATAACTTGGTTTTCGCAGGCCGTATTTTTCGGTAGTTCACAGGTTTAATAAAAACTAGAGAGATGTATTGTGTAATTGTAAATTTAAAACTTAGAAAATTGAAATAAGAACTCAAACATTTTGGATTAGAAAAGCAGATCACGGCAAATTTTTTTCCAACTGCTATAAAGTTGAAAATTTCCTGTTGATCATTATCAGCAGACGTGTATTCTGATTTCGTCTTTTGCAAACACCTTTTCTAGAGGGGCGAATGGCAACAGTCGACCCCCTAAGAAATGCTAAATATATTTCATATGTTTGGCGCAAACGCTTCCCATCTCATTTTGGACTTGGTCAGCGGAGATTGAGCGTCATTTCTTT